>BQKZ01003327.1:20334-40162 GCA_036244855.1 Temnopleurus reevesii
GGATATTACCAAGATTCGTTTCTCATAGACTTTGTGTGTAAAACAGCGGAAATTGACATGCCTATATATATCGTAAAAATACACCATGTTACCGTTGCCAAAATGAAATATCGTGATACCGATTCTGTAGACAATTGTCTCAGCTACAACATATCGAAAACTGGGCCCAAAACAGTCAATATTAACGGAGTTATGGACAAAATTACATAAAACTATGACGTCATTTTCGAAAAAAATGAAATTTTGAGTTTAGGCGCCATTTTGATGACGTCAGAACGTTTAGGAAAGGTAAATGGCACATGAAAACATATCTGCAACTTAAACTAAACATGTTCATGAAAAAAAAATTGGGGGTTCGTGGACTGTTTAAAGAGCTACAATGATTTTAGTTTAATCATGTTTTTGCCCATATTTGGCCTATGAAGAAGGAATGCGCGCGCGCGCGTGGAAAACTTTGTCAGGCTGTAATTTCCTTAATAATGGTCGTAGAAAGTTGAAACAGGTATCAATTTAATGAGAATTTTATGCTCTTTCAGAATATAGCAAGAAATTTGGCTATTTGAAGCAGCATCGGGGTAAAACGCGCGCGCAAATTTTCGAAATGCTAGAAATTATCTGAAACGTATGGAGACTTGATTGTAGATGATTTAGAGCATTTTGGGATTTTAACGCGCGCGTACGCGCGCGTAATGAGCGTTATATGAGCTATGACGATGGCTATTGGGAGAGAGTTATGTGAAGTTTATGTTATGTAAATTTTGTTATTTTTTTACTGTTATTTATGATGTTATTGTTGTTACTGTAAATTTACAAAATGGCGTCTAGATGACGTCATCATTGACCATTCACATAAACAATGGATGCATTTACGTGTCCTTGATAGACCCGATCGATGACTCGAATGACATTAGTTATGACCTTGTCATTTTTGAGATATCGTT
Source organism: Temnopleurus reevesii (assembly GCA_036244855.1). Classification (NCBI taxonomy): domain Eukaryota; kingdom Metazoa; phylum Echinodermata; class Echinoidea; order Temnopleuroida; family Temnopleuridae; genus Temnopleurus; species Temnopleurus reevesii. Next base: position 21,276 of record BQKZ01003327.1, read on the forward strand.
GACCAAAGTTTTGGGATTAAGAATAATAAAAAAAAGAAAAATCCGTAGAAACATAATAGGTGATCTGTCGATATGACAGATCACCTAATAATCTATGGGAAAATTAGACCTTTGTTATACCATCAGAGTAAAGGAAATACTAGCATTGCATTGGTACCTCTTGATTTTCAAGCAAGAATGATGGCTATTTCCACCATTTTCACCTGCAAAACACTAGACACTTACTCATATCCATGTAATATCGTGGTCAAGGAAGATCGAGTCTGAGTATCTGGCAAGAATTTAAGCCTTTGTTTCTTCTCCTGATTTGTTCTTCAGAGCGTGCCATTCTTCTCATGCTTCACCAACCTCAATTCAAATGCTGCCTGGACATTCCACACTGCCAACATGTTCACCACCAAAATGCTGGACTTTTCCTGTGTTGTTGGTGTTGTCGAAATCTTCTGGTCATTTATCAATCCAACTGGATTATCTGTGCAACATTTACTCTTTTATCATAGTACGATACTTTTGAATCTGATACAGTTGTAGATCATGTTCTATAATGTCAGTGTTCCTAGAATATCATGATGACTTGTATGTGATTTTAAACCGTCATCTCTAACTTTCCCCACAGAACACGCAGAGGCGGACACGTTCTTCTGTTTCACAAACCTCATGTCCAAGATGCGGGACAATTTCATCAAGACATTGGACGACTCACGGATGGGGATCAACGGCAAAATGGTGCAGCTACATGCATTGCAGATGGTGAAACGATGCGATGCCAGATATGGCTTCAGTTTCAGAAGTTGGATCTGTTTCATCAACCTCAACATTATAATGCTCTTCCTCGAATATCATGATGACTTGTATGTGATGTTAAACCTGCATCTCTAACTTTTCCCACAGAGCACGCTGAGGCGGACACGTTCTTCTGTTTCACCAACCTCATGTCCAAGATGCGGGACAACTTCATCAAGACGTTGGACGACTCGCCGACGGGGATCAATGCCAAGATGATTCAGCTCATACAGATGGTGAAACGATGCGATGCAAAGATATGGCTGCAATTTCAGAAGTTTGATCTGTTTCATCAACCTCAACATCATAATGCTCTTTCCAGAATATCATGATTTGTATGTGATTTTAAACCTGCATCTTTAACTTTTTCCCACAGAGCACGCTGAGGCGGACACGTTCTTCTGTTTCACAAACCTCATGTCCAAGATGCGGGACAACTTCATCAAGACGTTGGACGACTCGCCGACTGGGATCAATGCCAAGATGATTCAGCTCATACAGATGGTGAAACGATGCGATGCAAAGATATGGCTGCAATTTCAGAAGTTTGATCTGTTTCATCAACCTCAACATCATAATGCTCTTTCCAGAATATCATGATTTGTATGTGATTTTAAACCTGCATCTTTAACTTTTTCCCACAGAGCACGCTGAGGCGGACACGTTCTTCTGTTTCACAAACCTCATGTCCAAGATGCGGGACAACTTCATCAAGACGTTGGACGACTCGCCGACTGGGATCAACGCCAAGATGATTCAGCTCATACAGATGGTCAAACGATGTGATGCAAAGATATGGCTGCAATTTCAAAAGTTGGATCTGAAGCCTCAGTTCTTTGCTTTCAGATGGTTGACGCTCTGGCTTACGCAGGAATTCCCACTTCCAGGTGAGACTGTGTTGAAAGTAGGGCCCCATCGCTATGAAATATTTTACCCTTCTCTTTGAGACAAGTTTTGATATGTGGAAATAGATCAGTTTTGATTGAAAGTGTTGATGGTGTTGAAAGTTTATAAAGAACTCAAAAATTAATCAAAACAACGCTACAAAAATATAAGGATCACTTCTTAATGTGTATATAAATCTTTTATCTATGTTTTATGTATCTGGAAATATTTCAATGTAACTGTTTTGAACTTCATCAAACATGCTGTAATCAATATCAATGAGTGATTTCGGCTAGCAAATGATGTTTTTTGCTCCACTACACAAAATGGAACAATTCTGGAATGGTACAATTAGATATTGATCCCTACTTTTTGTACTTTATATATATAAGCAAGGGGTTTCTGAGATTAACAGTAGAGCATTCTATGAGTCAGTTAGTTTTATCACTATCTATTGGTTCAAATATTGATTGAATTCCATTTTTGCTTTCATCCTCACACCTGATGCCTGTAACAGGTGGATGACCTCATTTGATTGTAAAAGTTATGGGCTATTAGAAAATTTTATATTCATGCACATCAGGTTTAAGTTTTAAAAAGAAGCTGATAAAGAGCTGATGGTAGAATTTCTTTTTACTAAATCTTTATAAAAGTCCTTGCTTGTTAGAGATTTTATATATGTAGCTCAAGTAACTCTCAGTCCAATTACTATCATCCAGTTGTGGGGCTGGCTGAATTGTGGGTCTCTTAAGTTCTGATCTACAAAAAACTGGATTTTGCAATCAAAATGTTCAATTGATCTCAATCCTTCTGCTTTTTTTTTAATCAGAACTGTCAATCCAGCTAGCCCCACAATGAATTGATTCAGGTGGTGCTTTGATATACATCCAAATAGGTCCAAAAGAAAAAAAGAAATAATTATTGTTCTGTTCTTCATAGCAAGGTCCTTTAGACCTTGAAATTAAGTTTCAATCACATGTCTCTTATTATAAAGATGTAAAAATACAAATAAAGAATAATGAAGAGCTGGGTCCAGTGAAGTAAAACCACCTTGTTATGAGACGGCTCTGTTTTATCTGGCCTATTTATAAGGAAGTTCCACTGTATCAGCGGATTAAGCACAGTGATCTAATGTTACTGTCATTAATTTATGAATGTCTAAAATTTCATTTTAGATGTTACCAGGTTATGGGACTCCCTATTATGTGATGAAGGCAGACCAGAGTTTCTTCTATGTGTTTGCTGTGCAATGATTCTGTAAGTATAGTAGCATCATACATACTGTAGGCAGATACGAGATTTATCAATGAAGTGGGGATGAATGCTGATGGGTCGATGAGCCCTGTATGTGGGGAATGGGCATATCTAGTTTTGCCCCTCCCCCATATCCACATGTGACAGTAATGGCATTTTCTTTTGCCTCTTATGTATTTTTCCGATGCATAATTATTTTTAACTGACCACATACAATGTTAATTTGACAGCTTTTATTAGAGTTATTACTGATTGTTTTGTCCTGCTTTTGAACATTTTTGACACTCCATGTTTTTTAGTAACATAAAAGTTAGGTTTATTAGTGTCCAGTTTGTCACTTACTCTCTCTTGAAATGTTACAAACTAAAAAGGGCTAAAAATTCAATTCCGTCACAATACTGATGTAAATAGGAGTTGTGGGCTAATCTCCCTAAAGAGAGGTACGGTATTAACATATGGAGAGCATGTGATACTTCAAAAGGAAGGGACAGTATTGATACTGTAATGAAGATAAGGTGCCTTCTTTCTGAGTAGATACATCATAGTGTTAGAGAGTGAGTTGATATGTTTTATATTTTTCATTTCTCTGAATATTTTCTTAGGTCACAGAGAGACATCATCCTGAATGGGGACTTTGCAACAAATATCAAAATGCTACAGGTATGATGATATCCAGATTTACCTCTGTTATGCAAAATTTCTTATAGACATTGTCAACAATTCTCACCATCGACAATAAAAAAAAAAAAAAGAAAGAAGAATTGCAGTTGGCGCTGTGCAGTTTTCACTTTGAACAATTCATGTGAGTCGGGATACTCACTTCTGGTTGCGAACATTCATGCATGTTTGTTCCAATTTTGCCAGGTTTTTTTTAGATTGCAAAATCCCATTTGTTTTACACTTTATTTTAAATGTTTCCTGATATGTACTATCATTATATTATGGCATGTTTCTTTGATGCAGCAGCAAGTACATCTGATGACGTTTGATAAAGAGAAATCACTCATTTTCAAATACGATAGACAAAGCTCATGCATTAATAGCTGCCAAACCGGAAGTCACCTTCCCAAACCGCAGCAGATCAAAATTGATGTTATCATGAGATATCATCTGATATTGCCCATTGTCGATGGCGAGAATTCCATGCCTTGCTACTCAGGAATCACTCTGTCGAGGGGGACTGTAGCTCCTCCCCCTCTTTGTTTAGAAACAAAGCATGGAAATATCTGACAGTGTGTAAAAATTGTTGACCTCGGCCCTTTCATTTTCTACCCCTCCTCTTTTCAAAATGTTCTGCCATGCTTGCTCCTTCCTCAGTATTCACATATCTTACGCTTGGAAGGAATCTTGAGTTATGTCATTTCTGAAATTGATGTCAATAGCATTAAAAAAGTTATTGAAATACATGGGCAGCCACAAGCATGTTTGATCTCTGCACACAAATCAATGTTTAGTCCATAATTTCAAACTTGTTTTTCTATAGCTCATTTTTTGTTTATCCTTCTAGTTTTAGTTGACGGTAAATTCCTGCGTTTGTTGTAATGCTTTAACATGTGGAATGGAGGTGAAGAATGACTATCACATTCTTCACAAATTTCTCTGAAATTTTTATGAAATTAACAAACATATTTTGTCTTACTGATTCATATTTCTTTGTATCTTGTTTTTAATCCCCTCATCATTTTTCTTACAGAGATATCCAGCCATTGACATGCACGAGCTACTGAAGAAAGCCATAGAAGTAAGAGAGCGCTGTTCGTGATCAAAACAACTTTATAGAGATATATTTAGATTATATAAAGCTAGCAATATTATGCATCTTGTTTGCCAAGTGTTGGGAGATGTATGTTGGAATACATTGTTGTCATTCCTGACGGTTAAAGGCAGTCCGTCATGATTGACATGACTTCCGGTTACGAGCGCGCACGGACGGCGTGTTGCGTATTGGCAACAACAATATTTGAAAATCTTCTTGCTCACGCACCTTGCCAAGCTCAGAAACTCGGTACACTTCGTACGACTTTGCGATCCTTGTTGTCGTTGTGAGTAACTTTGATTCGTCCCCTCTTTGGCTTCGATTTTTTCTAAAATGCCAAGTGCGCCGTGAATGGCTGCCGGGCTAAAGCCAGGGTAATAATAATGTAAAGCGCCTTGAGCACTCAGCAGAGTGGATACGTGCGCTATATAAATTGCATCTATTATTATTATTATCATAAAAACGTGCGGAACGCTTACATTTGCGACTGCCGAGCTGTGAGCTAGTGAAATAAAGCTTGCTCACTTGCTAATCCAGGTAAAAAACATGTGATTTTCGGTTCGGCAATCTTCGCAATCAAAATGGCTGCGGACAGTTTGGCTATTGCAACCGGAAGTCATGTCGATCATGACGGACTGACTTTAACATGATGCTGTATTGAAGTTACTAGCAATTCCAACTCATAACCAGTTTGACAACTCTGTAGGACATTGTGGACACCTTGGTTGAATTTTCTACGATTGCAGAGACTGTTGCGCTACTTGGAGACAATCACGATTCACAGCATTAATGTTATATTGAATTTATCCGGCAAAAATATGCAAATATGCAAGGTCAGCATGGCATGGTCTGATGTAAAGATGAACTTTCAGTATACACTTCTTGGACTGCTGAGAGCATAACTCAAGATAGGGAGAGAGAAAGAGAAAGAGAAAGGGAAAGAGAAAGAGAAAGAGAAAGAGAAAGAGAAAGAGAAAGAGAACGAGAACGAGAACGAGAAAGAGAAGAAAGAGAAAGAGAAAGAGAAAGAGAAAGAGAAAGAGAATATGAGATTCTAAAGATTTGTTGCCCTTAGCGAAGATAACAATTCATGTCTGGGGCTGACCTTAAATGTGACCGTCAGGGGCCGATTGCTCTAAATGGTCTTAGATATCCTCTTCTTGCAAAGACGTCTTAACTTCTTGTGCCACCCTCGTAACATAGACATTAGCGTCGATACGACTATGTTAAGAGGGTGGCACAAGAACTTAAGACACCTTAGCATGTAGAGGATAGCTAAGATTATTTTGTGCAATTTGCCCCAGAATTCTAGAGTCAAACGTCAGGCCTCTGAGTCATCATGAAACTTCTGCATGAAGCATTGGATTACAGATGGGGGCTACATGTCCCTTTTTTGGTTGTTTTATTTCAGCGAAAAGCAGATTATGTATTCTGTATTGTAATTTAAGCCAATGATATAATACACAGCTTTTGATCCAGTTTCGAATCAAAGTTTGCAGGTTTTTCGGAAAGGTTAGGATAAGTTGTGAAAATGAAAGATGAATTGAACATTTGTCATATAATATAGACAAAGGATATATATTTTATCAAAACGCTTCCAAAAGTGATGCTTTATTCATATGACAGCTTAACAGTAATGAAAAACATTTTACAGAATGCAAATCATCAATCCATTTTAATGTTTGCAATATGAAATATGTCTGATCTATAAAACACACTTACAATAAATGGGGTTAAATTACAAACTGCAATCCAAGTTAATTATCTTCAAATCATGTAAATACAACAATGATAATTTCAGACAAATTCTTAACTGGCAATTGAAACTTAACTACCTTATTCAACTTTTATGCAGCACATTTGTTACATCAGTATTCATTATGAACATCCACAATATTGTGTTTGAATATTAAATGCTAGGAGTAATGATTCTTTTACATGTAGCCAGCTAGTAATATGCACAGTGAATGTTCGTATCCAGCTAGTAAAATGAACGGGGAACATCAATGCAAAACACAATTGAAATATTATTTGGTCATTTCATAAACTAGTCATTGTATTTGTATTCATAGCCAATCTACTATAATCCACAGAATTCTACATGATTAATCTTTTGGTCAAAATCCAAATAGAATTGTGGTTAAATCTCGGGAGATTGTGTTCGAATAATGCTGGGAGTAATGATTATTTTACTAATGTTTGTAGCCAGCAAGTAATATACACAAGGAGCGTCATTGAAATTGAAATATTATTTGGTCATTTCATAAACTAGACATTGTATTTGTATTCATAGCCAATCTACTGTAATCCCCAGAATTCTACATGATCAACCTGTTGGTGAAAATCCAATTATGAATTTGGTAAATAGAGCTTAGGGTTCCTGAGACTGACTTATCAAATTCACCACTGGCAGCCCCTTCAACTCTTAATGCAGGTCCTCTCAGATGCCCTTGTTATCTTCTCTTGTGCTAGTTTGTGTTTTGAAATGTTCTTAATTTCTCGCTTCAGTGGAGATCAAAATGATTAGTGAATATTTATTGATGATATACAGTAACATGGCAATTATTTGGCAAGAAAGGAGATTTTTTTATAGATGACTTTGCATGGTGGACTCAATAATTTTTCAATTCTCCCAACATTATACAATGATAATTATTCAATAAATATTAAAAGTACTTATCCAACATTTACCAATATAGAGTAGCCTGGCAATTTTGGGACAAGAAAGGAGATTTTTTTTAAAGATGACTTTGGGTATTGGTTCAGTAAGTTTTCAATTCTCCCAACATTATGTGACAATTATTCAATATATAATATAAGTATATTCCCAGCATAATTGAAAGATTGTTTTGATACAAAAATTTCAAATAACTGAATTGAAATGATACTCTTTCTCCATTCTTACATACCAAACAACTAGGCAAAGTGTCCTGTTTTAAAAGCTTGTAGTATGTGTGAAGTGGGGATTGAACCTATGATCTGCTTGAGACAGGTGCCCAATCCACCGGGCCATACTATGAATGCCCATTCACATTTCCACATAATAATGATAATAATAATAATGAACGGCTTTTATTTAGCGCTTATCAACTCTTTAGGAAGAATTCTCTAAGCGCTCTACAATTGCAGCATTATTACCCTGGCTTTAGCCCGGCAGCCACTTCATTAGCGCACTTGGCGTTTCAAGGATTAAATATTTCTACCAGGTACCCATTCACCTCACCTGGGTTGAGTGCGGCACAATGTGAATTAATTTCTTGCTGAAGGAAATTAACGCCACTCTGGGTGGGACTCGAACCTACGACCCTCTGGTTTATTTTTCACCTTTGAGAGACATTAATTCCAGTATGATTTGAGAAGTGTTATGTTGTATATAAACTAAATTATATATTAGGTGACTATTTTCAGGACATTGAATATTTTGTTCGGAATAAGTATGTATGTACATGAAAGAATCGCAAATTGAAATTCAGTATTTTTATCAAATATTTCCTTGATTGCCAAGCCAGGTTTGTGTGTGCATTTTGATATACATGTATGTATCGGAAAATTACTGCGATTATAAGATATTGCAATTAAGATTTTTACACAGTACAAGTACACCATATATGCACAAATGTTTACTTTTATTTTTTTATGTTAGATAGAAAGAAAAAAAACAGATAATGATTTAATACAATACCAGCATCAAATGAGACTGATACAATTGGTGGTAATTACCTTGTAATAGGATTTGTTTGAGATGTCAGTGAAACTGGTTTGATTAAACACTGGTTCTATTCTTTTTTGTTAATGGTTTTGACAGAGGTAGAATCCAAGCTAACAATAGAATGATGCTGTAAAACTATTTGCTTTGTAGAGTTGGTCCATAATATTGATATGATAATGATAATGCTAGAAATAATAAAAAGAATAATGATAATAATGATAATAATAGTAATGATAATGATAGTAATAATGATCAAAGTAATAATAATAATGATAATAACAAAATAACAACAATAATGCAAGCAATGTTATAGATTGCATATATCCACTCTACATAGTGCTCAAGGAGCTTTTGCATTATTATTACCCTGGCTTTAGTCTTGGCCATCCGGGTTTCAAAGCATTTCAAGGAATCAATATTCCTGCTAAGTACCCACCCACCTCACTTTGGTTAAGTGCTGCACAATTTATTTCTGCACAATTTATTTCTTAATGAAGGAAATTAAATCCATGTGTTGGGATTTGAACCTACGACCCTCTGGCTGGAGGACAAGAGTCCTGAACTAATCGATAGCATGAGAACTCGCTTTCCATTTACCTTTNGATGTCTTTAAGTCGTTTATGTATAAAAATACAAGTTTGGAATAAATGTGCATTTTTAAAGATTCTTTGAAAATTTGCATCTTTCAAAATTTTATTATTGGGGTGCCCCTATTTCGCAGTTATGCTAATAGTAAAGATAACTCCCTCAATTTCGCCAATTTTTTTCACCCCTATTTCGTGGACTGAATGGTATGTTCCGTTTTCTCACCACGTAACAGGACCGCCTCTCCCACTACATACCGTAGATGGCGCTATTACGTTACTATTTTCCGAGATGTAGCTTGTGAAAACGCTACGGCGAAACGATATTTTCGCTGTATTGTGGTTTCCCCTTACGTGCCCATTTTATAGCACAGAAATGTGCCTTATTCCGCAGATAAGCTAATAATAATAATAATAATAATAATAATAATAATAATAGGTCCATTTATATAGTGCAATTACTATGCATATAGTCTACTGCGCTTGATACTAGGTACCATATTATTACCCTGGCTATAACTGCCAATCAAGCCAGTTAAGCGCTCAAGCATTCCAAGGAATAAATTCCTGCCAGGTACCCATTTTTCAACTGGGTCGAGTGCAACAATGTGCGGGTAAATTTCTTGCTGAAGGAAATTAGCGCCCTGGTGGAGATTCGAGCCACCGACCCTCTAGTTAAGAGACGAGAGTCCGAACCACTACACCACGACACCACAATATTAATAATGATCAAACTAATAATGATAATGATAATAACAAAATAACAACAATAATGCAAGCAATTTTATAGAGTGCAAATATCCACTCTACAGAGTGCTCAAGGAGCTTTTGCATTATTATTACCCTGGCTTTATCCTTGGCCATCCGGGTTTCAAAGCATTTTAAGGAATCAATGTTCCTGCTGGGTACCCATCCACCTCACTTTGGTTAAGTGCTGCACAATTTATTTCTTAATGAAGGAAATTAAATCCATGTATTGGGATTTGAACCTACAACCCTCTGGTTGGAGGACGAGAGTCCTGAACTAATCGATAGCATGAGAACTCGCTTTCCATTTTCCTTTTCAAGGTTTTCTTTTGAAGAAGTGCAATTTTCTTTATGGATATGTGCTGTGATATTTTCAGCTACAGATTTTCTACAAAGATCTTGAAAGTTTTCACTCTCCATTAAAGTGCATTCCAAATATGGGCCATTCTCCTTAAAAAAAAAACAGATTAAAAATAAACTTCCTTTATTCAATACTCTTTCAAAGTACACAAGGATCATACACAACTTTTTTGTGTGTGTTATCAATTCTGTTTCTTTTTTTTTTCATTATGTTCTTCCCCACCTACAGAACTTTGCCATCTATTTCAGGTTTTTAATTTCCGCATCACTTACTAAACATAGAAAATGATTTACCTGTGAAGATTATATCCACTTCAGTTTGTAGTATGTTTAATCCCTCTTTTTGTATGATTTTACTTTAAATTTTTAACATTTTGTATGGTAGTAAGTTTTGTAGGACTTCAAATTGATTTCCAACTTCAGTATGGTTCTTGTAAGAATTCACAATCCTACATGAATTTATCTGAATTTATATTTTCTTCTTTTTCAAGAATCCCCCCCCCCCGCATTTTGAGATGCCAACATACCAGAATATGTGTAATGATAGACATTAAATGGTGATAATAATAATGATATATGCTATTTATATAGAGCACGTATCCGCTCTACTGAGTGCTCAAGGCGCTTTGCATTATTATTACCCTGGCTTTAGCCCGGCAGCCATCAGCGCACTTCAAGGAATTTCAAGGAATATATATTCCTGCCAGGTACCCATTCACCTCACCTGGGTTGAGTGCAGCACAATGTGGGATTAAACTGTGAATCACCAAAACAGCTAAATCAAATATTGTCCCAAGAGGTAAAATATGATAACAATAAACATATGCCTTTTCTTCTGAGAAAGTATTTGTTATAATAATAATAATAATAATAATAATAATAATAATAATAATAATTAGATAATTTATATAGCGTACTCACTATATGGATATACTCTACTGCGCTGTGATGTTAGGGTCTGTGGATATTGTTACAAAAATATGCATAAAGGTACAAGATATTATTGAAAAGCTTCGAGAAATAAGTGAGTTTTCAGCAAGTTTTTAAAACCAACTACAAATAGAGATGATCTTATTTCTATTGGCAATTTGTTCCAAAGTTTTGGAGCAGCACAGCTGAAGGCGCAGTCACCAAGTATCACCAAGGTGTGGTAGTTTTAGAATGAGTTTGTCCTGTCTACTTCGTAAATTGGGGGAATATTTGTTCGACTTAAACGATACTAATTCAGCTGTGTGGTGATTGACATTTCATTTTTTATTCCCATTTATATATTTAGATGCCAACCCTTCTGTAATATTAAAGATAGAAACTAAAATGTGAATTGCAAAACAACTGAGCCAAATACTTTACTCAGGGGAGAAAAAGTACATGGGTATTGTGAATATGTTGCTTCTCATGAGTAAATATTTGGCTCATCTGTTTGATGATTCATATTCTACATGTAATTTCTATTCTCTTACATATTTTTGGAATAATTTGCATCTTTACATATTCTGGAAAGTTCACACTTATGCAACTGCCATCCATAGATAATTTTTTTATACTTTTATTTTATTGTTTGCACTGTATATGTCAGGTTTAAACATTGCTTTTCTTTGTACTTTGTAAAATCATAAGTGCAGTTAAGCACCTGTCACTGTATACAGAAACTGCAATTGGTGTAAAATTTCTTTACCAAGAGTGCATATTTAGCACTCATCAGAGCTGAAATAACACTAAAGAGTAAGAATACAGTGGAAACTTGGTATAAAGAGATCTGATATTACAGGATTCCTGATATAAAGAGGTAAAAAAATCTGATCCCAGGTCTTTAGAACATGTTTTTTTTTTAACTCTGCTATAAAAAGATTACTGCTATAACAAGGTCCCAAGCACCTCATTATACTGATTTTCCACTGTAGTACTCCCCCTTAAGAGTGCTAATTTAGCGCTTAACAGAGCTTAAATAACACTTGAGAGCTAGAATAGCACTCAAGGTGTAAACATAGCACACTGATTTTAGTCCTGTACAAGCACACCACATGTGTTTTTTCTGTGTAATGTTGTGTAAAGTTAAATGTATGATTTCATCCTTCACTCTTGTCAAAACAAACTATTTCAGTTTATAGTTATCAATATTTCATCCAGTTTTGTAAGATTTCATTATCTCCTCGTTGACCTAATCATTTAATAATCACATTTCCAAACACGTGCTTGCCAAAACAAAATAAACAAATAGGATATGAATAAATATTTGTGTGTGGGAACTGCATCGTCAAGACCCCACCACAATTCTAAAGTCCTTAGATGAAAGACAAAATATCTTTTGATATCATAATAATAATATATGCAATTTTATATTTACCAGTTCCTATCAAAACTGACCAAAGTGCTCACATTATTATTACCCGCTGATTGAATTCATATAGCAGGTCGCCTGTGAGGCGCGCACTGCTAAACTAACCACAAGACGCCATATATTATAACCATAACAAAGGAATGAGATTTGACATATTGCTCTAAACTGTAACAAATGAATATTAATGTAGGATTTTATATGCATTCTCACTGACTACTGAAACAACCTACTTTAGGTTGTGAAAATTGGGAAAATTATGGGAAATACACTGTCCATTAAATGAGTAAAATTGCCATTTTACTGGCAGAGAGAAATAAAGAACTTGCGTCGAGCACTGGCCATGCATTATCGAGGCTCGAGCCAATATGAAATTTCTGTTCATTATGTTTGTGTTATGTATTGCAAGAGCGCGCCACAACTTATACGAGATTAATGTGAAGTCATTTGTAGAATAAGTATATATGTTTGATACAAATTGATTCGTGTATAATGTATTATTATCAATTATTGAATTTTGCAAATTCTTGCCGTCCCTAAGTTAGGGATTATTAAGATGATTACTATTAATAATGAATTGTAATCATTGAAAGGTATTCTGATATACCAAAGACTAAGAGAAAATGAAGGAATAGTGTCTAAAAGTATATCTTATTTTGAATATACAAGTTCCAGTTCATGTGTAAATATATTTTGGAAACTTAACTCGTGATCTTGAGTATGTATTTGTATGTAATTTTATCAAAATTGAAACCAGATGGTCTATAAAAGATAACTACAATTATTAACATGATTCATGAAGAAGAAGGGGTGGGAATAAGAAGAAAAAAAAGCGAAGTAGACGAAAAAGAAGTACAATATGATGTTGATGATGATGATGATGATGATGATGATGATGATGATGATGATGATGATGATGATGATGATTATGATGTTGATGATGATGATGATGATGATGATTATGATGATGAGGATGATGATGATGATGAGGATGATGATGATGATGATGATGATGATTATGATGTTGATGAGGATGATGATGATGATAATGATGAGGATGATGATGATGATGATTATGATGTTGATGATGATGATGATGATGATCATGATTATCCTCATCCTGAAGAAGAAGACGATAGAAGAGGGAGGAGGGTAAGAAGATGAAGAAGAATTAGAGGAGAGTCTGAGGAAGAAAGAAAGAAAGAAGGAAAGAACGAAAGAAGAAAGAAATAGGAAAATATAAAAAGAGGAAGCAGGGGTATCTGAAGAGAGAAAAGATGAGACAAATGGGGCTGGATAAAAGGGAACAGGAGAGTTGAAAATATGTAGGAATATGAGTAAAGTGAAAGTAAAAGATATGAGTGTTAAATACATGTATTTTGTTTTTATTTATTCAAGTATTTCATATAACTCACTTTTATGCAGAATAGGCGGCTTTACTTACTTATATATTCAAATTTATGTGCGTTTAACGTAGTTACGTGGTATTCCATATACGGATTGATAACAATAAGATTACAATAATTGGAATCCAGTTTGCAAACATTACTTGTTGGTATGTCGGGCAAGCCTCGGGCAAGCCTTCGGGTTGTCAAGAACAACCTTTGTGTTAGAGGTATGCATAAAATGTGCATCTATTAGTAAACCCGCCTATTAGAGAGAACGAATGAAGAGATTAATCTTCAGCTGAGCAAAAAAAGATATCGGTACTCATAATAACGAACAGGGGGTGTTCAAAATTCTGTCTCCTTCACAACATCTTCATCTCCTCCCTCCAAAAACAATTCCTTGCATATATGTGTGTATGTTTGTTTGTATATGTATGTGTGTGTTTGTTTGTGTGTGTGGATGTGTGTGTGTTTGTTTGTTTGTGTGTGTGTGTGTGTGGGGGGAGGGGTAGGACAGTCAGAGTTTGCCTCATCTTCTGAGCTGCAATGATGCAATGAAGTGTTAGGTACGGAGAGGGACCTGGTAGTGATGAATGACGTATCTCTTGCAGGGCCGGATCCAGAGGGGCACATGAAAATACCCTAAAATGACAGGAAAACACATATGGCGCCATATAAATCATATATATTATTATTATCATTATTATTATCTAAGCTCGTCTACGATTAAACATTTTCGGGTCATACTAAAGGCCGAAGAGCGCCGAAGAGTACCAAAGAGCGCCGAAGAGTGCCAAAGAGCGCCGCAGAGTGCCGAAGAGTGCCGAAGATTGCCAAAGAATGCCAAAGAGTTTTTGTAATCGATCTACTAAACGCCGAAGAGTGCCGAAGAGAGTTCGATATACTTAACGCCGAAGAGTGTGATCGATGTACTAAGTGCCGAAAACAATGTATTCGATCTACTTAACGCCGAAGAGTCCTCAAACGATATACTAAACGCTGAAGTGCCAAAGAGTGTGTGAACGATAACGATATACCAGTATCCCGATAATCTGGAAATTTGGCATTGCATTGTAAGACACGTTCTAATCGATTTGGTCTCAGTTAATACACAGGTTATTCTCTTTTTTTAAATCAAAATATACAGTGAGCAAAAGGGGTCAGGGTACATTTTCTTTTCGAGTTCTGTAACAGTGCAGAAATCTAAAATAAAAATTATATACATTTTTTTTGTTTTTGTTTTTAATTTTGAATTTATTTGTTCGTATTTTCACAAACAAATATTATTCAATCAGGTTTGAAATTCACTCTTGGAAATGCACTACTTTTTGTCACCGTATTGTAAATTCGGTAGGGGCACATGTCAATCATCTGCCTCCAGGAAAAGAGGAGAGAACAAAGGGAGTCGAGGGAAAGGGAGGTAGATTTCACATTTTAAGTGTTTAAAAAGTGATTGAGATGCCAGGAAATTGTACCTAGGTACTTTTTGTTCATTGTTTTTTTTTTAATAAGAACTCTTCCATTCACGTTTGCCGTTGCATGGTGCTCCAGACAAAGAGCCGAATTCGAGAGGTAAAATAATAAAATTAAAAATTAAAAAAAATCCTCACTCTTACTCATTTTTAATGCAGATTTTGAATTTAGAATTTTGAAAATTTGGCCTTAAATATCAGACGCAGGGACTGGTCCAGGGAGGGGACGGGCACAGGAGAGGCAGTGTACACCGTGCTTTTTCCTTCAATCACGTGTCTTGACCGAGAGGCAGCGAAACCGGGTGGCAAGAGGAGGGGGGGGGGGGGGCCCCCCCCCCCCCCCCGCCCCAAAAGATCCCAGCATGGTCAAAGTTGCTCTTTTTCCTTGTGTAAATCAAAACTTCCTTTACCCACTTACCAAGCAGATTTAGATTAATAGCAGCTAATTCTTTTGTAAAGATATATTGCCATACTTGAGAAGGGCATTATGCCCCTAATTCAAGATTATGTTTGCACCATTTCAAGTTATTTGCCCCCGATGAAATATCCATTGGACATGGCATTAAAAATGTGCCCCTCCTATATTGATGACGTTCGGAATGATGAGAACCAGTGCGTGAACTATTCGCGAACTGTTCGTGAACTAGTCGTGATGTTGCGGGAGGATGCCTGCCAGCGCGTGAACTATGCACAAACTGTTCGTGAACTAGTCGGGACAGTGCGGGAGGGTGCGTAACAGAGCGTGAACTTTGCACGAACTGTTCGTTAACTAGTCAGGACAATGCGGCAGGATGCCTGTCAGTACGTGAACTATGCATAAACTGTTCGTGAACTAGTCGGGACAATGCGGCAGGATGCGTGTCATTGCGTAAACTATGAAAGAACTGTTCGTGAACCAGTCGAGGCAATGCGGAAGGATGCGTGCCAGTGCGTGAAGTGTGCACGAACTGTTCGTGAACTAGTCGGGACAATGCGGGAGGATGCGTGCCAATGCGTGACAGTACCCGCCATACGCGCTATCCACCTCATCAAATAGAAGGGGATATATCCCCCCTATCTCCACCCCTCGGGATCACTGAACACCAAAGCACAAAAAAATTTGAACACTTTACCCTCTTTTGTCATATAGGCACTAACTCCTATGCAAAGGAGTATGCCCTATATACATAGTGTATACAAATACAATGAATATAAGAATTCCATTTTTATGAAGTCGACTAACTACGGAGAGCACCAGAGTCTGCCGAGTCATTTTTTCTTTGGAATTCGACACGTCTAAATACCGTATCTGCAATGATATTTTGTTGGATTTGATGAGAGCTACATGCAGTCAGTACAAGTTCTTAGGAAAGAGTGTGAAAATTTACTTGGCCGTATATTCTGGTATCGTCCTATTATAGACTATATATATATATATATATATATATATATATATATATACTACGGGATGATGCGTGCCATTGTGTGAACTATGCATGAACTTCGCGTGAACTAGTCGGGACAATGCGGGAGGATGCGTGCCAATGCGTGACAGTACCCGCCATACACGCTATCCACCTCATCAACTTACGCGAGATGATGAGGAGCACTCTAACATTGTTTTCTTCTGCAGGAGAGATGACGGATAGTGTCCATATTATTGTGATATTCACTATTATGAATAATTTAGCTCGTTCCACAATAATCTATTCATCCTTGCCATGACTGACCTAACCTCGAAGCTGAAGGTAGTGCCTCGTGATCGCATATCGTCCTAATCTGAATTAAAATGGTTCAGTTGATGAAATCTGATGCCATTTCATTAAAAATGCACATTGTTTCTCATAACAAAAATTCAAGGTAGCTCCAATAATAACGTAGCTTGGCGCGCGAAACGGAAGGGAAAGTTGACGTTATTAAACAGGAAAATCGTTTCACGTCATCTCAAAAGAATGTCTTTTTCGAAAGACTGTCTTTTAAACCATCTTTGTTACAAACAAAATGTGCGGCTACTTTGCTCACCTTTTACTTAAGTTGCTGTACTATCCGCTTTATAAGTCTATAAACAGTGCCCCAATGTCTATATTTGGTAAATATATATTTGGTAACTAACAGCTTCATTTCGACTCCATCTGTCATCCCATGTTTGATTATTCAATGGTGAACGAAAATGTTCGAAGTAGGCGGTTCGCCTACCCCGCAGGTTGAGTACGCCTATGGCGGGGCAAGTTCACCAAATAAATAAACTGTATAATTTTTGTTTTCAATTTAATTGCTTTATTTCCAACAAACCAGAAAAAAAAATCACCGTTCTTACGTAGAAGGAATAAAATTCAATTGATAAGTTCGACCTACAAATAAAAGAAAGATCAAATTGGAATATGAAAGAAAATGAATGAAAAAAATAATTTTGAACAAAACGTCATGAGGATTGCTTTTGGATTTTAAGACCAGTTTTGAATGGACGGTTAACACTGCCTAATGACAATAAATTCAATACAAAAAAATTACAATTGTGAATATCAGAAAATAACTACAGTAAATATAGCAAAAGTCCTTAGGCCAGTCACTCCTTCGAATGAGCATACAAACTCATAAATTTGTGGCAAACAAACTACAAGCAGTATGCTAAGAGTCTCAACCGGACATGTGTGGCTCAGTGGTAGAGCGTCTGTCCCATGAACTGAAGGTCGTGGGTTCGATCCCCGGCCGAGTCATACCAAAGACTTATAAAAATGGGAACATCTACCTTCTGCCAGGCGCTTGGCATTTAATAATGGAGAAGGGTAATAATAGCTTTATGTTATGCATGCAGGGCCCGCTGGAAGAACAGCTTACAGCTGGAAGTGGTTACCCTGGGTAAATAAGAGGTATTATTATTATTATTACAGTCTTGCCAGGCATTGTGTCTCATTTGAGGCCCTAAAGAGGACCAACGGGTCCTTTAACCCCCCCCCCCCCCCCGGAAAAAAGGATGTATATATGAATAAATGAATTAATAAAAAAATGACCCTTTGCATGAATATGCAATCAGTGCAATCAGAGAAGAAAAAGGGGGAGAGGAAAAGAGGGTGATACTTACACGTTTTAAGATTTACAAAAAATGATTCAGATGCCAGGAATTGGCATCTAAGCATACTCAATTTTCATTTTATTTTCTGTGGACACCTCTCACTCCCATTTACCGTAGCGTGCTGGTGGCTCCAGACCCTCGAGTTTCATAGACGCATCATTAAATCCGCAGATTCTATGGCAAAAAAGAGCCGAGTTCGAGCTATAAAGTCATTTTTTTTCTCATTTATGTTGCTCTGGTTCAGAATTGTAATGTTCAGAAAACGACACTTCCACGATCTGTTTTCCAAAAATCTCCATACCGTGAAAGAGGATGACCCCTCCCACACCCTCCTCACTCGGTGCATTCACCTCATTGCTCTCAGCACCCCCTTGTAAGACCTATATAATTATATATTTTGTCAGATGTCATTTTTCCTTTTTTTCACTCCAATACAGATGTTTAGTGTTCAGAAAACGTCACTTTCACGATCTCTAAAAAAAATCTCCCTACTGAGAGAAGGGGATACGCCACCCCCACCCCCCACACCCTTCTCCACCCGGTCGCTTTGCTCCCTCTATTT
>BQKZ01003328.1:0-11285 GCA_036244855.1 Temnopleurus reevesii
CTAGATCGACGCATGTTAAATACGCAAAGGTGTGAGTCGGCCTGAAGAATCACATTCTACCTGTTATTATAGCCATGTACATTGAGGTGTATTAAGCTGTCAAATTGGGTCTCATTTATCAGACTTATGTGATCGAAAAGTCAGAATTGATTGCAGCCCTACCTAAAATGGTGACGATGTATGTGAGAAAGTTAGCAAAATCGGCGTGTGTGGTGAATCATTAATATCAATTTGACTTTACTAACACCAAAATTTGAAAGCAATTCAGAGATTCTTCTGGCATCTCCGTCAAGAACTTAGTTGGAAGTAAGAATAATAAATGAAGAAAATCTGTTATAAACTGACTCATTAAATGGAAGAGTGCCATGGATTATCATTTTGATCATATTCATCGTTTTCGAGGTGGGATGTGCACCAACATTTCTTTCGTTTTTATTTATTATTTTCAATATTCTATCTATAGCTCTCATAATCTGTACGTTGATCAATTATCTGTTCATTGGCATTCATAAGGCGATTTGTCAATAATTGTTATCCGCCTTCAAGTATGATAAAGAGATTTGAATCACATATTCCAGTCAAATTGACATATCAGATTCAGAGCTATATACAGAATTATTGTTGAACCAACCTTTTTTTTCTTATTCATGTATAGCACCCCACACGCAGTCCCATCGGATAATATATGTGTGTGTTTGACAAATGCGAATAAGATTATGACTAATGATTCTTGAGGTAAATATAGACAAATGAATAATAATGAAAGATGGATAAATAATGTCTTGCGTCAATGAATATGTACCCATACGCACTTTTACTCAATTTCAATGAAATGATAGATTTGTATCATATTATGTTACATTCAGTGTGTGTGAATTTGATCGATCTTTGACCTTTTATCAATATTGTTTATATTCATTGAAAGATTCGTTGAAATACTGTGACCTGAAGATTGATCAGATATTATATGGTATTCGAATCTGACCTAAATGCTGAAATGTGTTCTTGCGAAAGGTCCCAAAGTCATTTCTAGACATCGGCATAAACTAAATGATCACAATGCTTGATTTTAATTTGTAAAAACGTGTCATGAATGCACAATGAATGATGATTGATGAATTAAAACTACGGCTTCTGATCAAACATCTGACCTCTATAACCTGTCAGGTCTTTACAAGTGAGAGGTCATAGAGGTCAAAAGTCGAATCTGTCAGGCCACATTGTTTATAATCAGGGTCCCGTAACATAAAGATTTCCAACCAATCGTACAATTGATATCAATCACAAGTCTATGGGAAATCATGTACTAAAGTTTGCGATTGATCGCAATAGTAATTGTATCTCTTAGTATGTTACGGGTTCCTGATGATATTTCATTTCTTTTCGCAATCAAATTTAGATATTTCCAGAATATTCCATACTGCCACTTTGTAATGGATAATAAATTTGGGAAATTCTACCTACATGTACAAAGTCATCGGATAATTCAGTCCTCTACCAATTAAACTTCAAGATTAGAACATTCTTGATACAGCTGGAACTCAGTCATTTATTATAATTACATATAAATTTCAAACTATTTCAAAACAATTTATATTTCAAGTATTCAATTTCGCTCAAAATTTATTTGGAGTGCAGACGTGATGCTGTCGAAATCGATGATCGAATCTATAATTACTCAGTTAACAGGCGGTCATGTGTGGCTCAGTGGTAGAGCGTCTGCCCTATGAATGAGATAAAGAATGAACACTATCATATTAACCAGTTAACATTTACATTTGACAAATGAATATTTAACCATGAGCAAGTTTGAAGAATATAGGTGTCATTCAAATTGATTTTTGATGAAGCATGTGAAAAGTTAATATTAACTGCTTTTTACGAACACTTCCATGGCGTTTCGATCAATATCTTTATCAAACAATATATTTCATGGATCATTGGAGGTGTATTTGTTTCATCGCACGTAATGATTTGATGTTTATCCAATGATATTTAATACTTAACATGGATTCATAGAAACAAAGGAATCGTTCGCTACATTTCATTGTCTGTGCTGAATGTATTAATGTATACAACAAAATTGATGTGATTACAAGCATTCATACCGGTGGCGCAACAAGAGTGTGACATGAATAGGGGTGTTATCTGGGGCGAGGGGTGGAGGGGGTCACTTTAAAATTTTATTAATACCACAAGGATTACACATTCGAAATACATGGGGCGATCCGGAATGTATTGGAGCCCCAGGTTTTCCGNGATGATGATGATGATGATGATGATGGTGATGATGATGTTAATGATGTTGATGATGATACATCTCATAGTAATGTAAATTTGTTTTTATTGATTGATTAATCGATTAAATGTTCAATTCAATCAAACAATAAATAAATAAAAACAAATCTAACATCAATATACATGATATAGTAGAGTATAAGAGGAGACCGTAAAAATGAAGACGGCCTTATGATAAAACTTCCACCGTTAATGATGATGATCGTGAAGATGAGGGCAACGATGATGATGATGATTTGATAAGGGTTGTGATGAGGATGATACTATCATGATGTTTATTTTAACGTGTGATAATGTCGGGATATGTTTATGAAAAGTTATTTTATTGAATGTTTCATGAAAAAGAAAGTGTATATATTCATATTACTCTTCGGTTTTGTATTCGCTTGATAGTTGAAAACATTTTCGACTTATACTTTACAAGTTTATATCATAATATTTATATAATAGTATTGTTAATATTGTTATCGTTGTCATTTTCTCAGCATTATATTTTCATTAGATTGTTAGTCGTTATCATTATGAAGACAAAGTTCAAGACGACATCTTATGTCAGACAGCATTGGCTCACATTGTCATAATTCTGTCTAGGATACTGACATAATTATGTAAGGACTTAATATCTTGCATTTATAACTGATGAGCATTTTAGGAAATATGTTTCACTGGTAAAATCTAGTAATATTTCAATCATTATTTTATTTCGATGAAATGAGTTCAATGAACTCAAACATTAAAAAGTAGATAGATTGTTGTACGAAAATCATATCTTTGCCAGGGAATGGGGGTTGTTGTACTGTATTGCATGGGGTTCTATCAATTTGGTTCTTTTGTATTTAAATAAAATATTGATAACGTACTTTCATTTCTTGAATAGAAGTATAATTTTAGGAAGTATCATTACATTGTTTTCAGCATAATAAAAAAGCTAGATGAATTCATGATCCACTTATATTAGACTTTCTAATTGTAAAGATTTTTTGTGAGAATTTTTATGGCTATCTGTTTTTGGGGTATCGACACCTTCCGTTTTGTAATATTCCTACAAATTTCAACAAATAATTTAAGAAATCATAGTTTCGTCAATTTAAGTTGATGACAAATAAGGGTTTTAACAATTATTTTTTTTCGGCCAGATTGCAAATTCCAAAATTAAGAACAAAATATAAAAAAACACCTAAATTTCCATATCGTTTCTGATGAGATAAAAACATGTGTTTTTCAGAACATAAAATGTATATTTTCAATATCTTAGAATTTTCGATTTTCGTTACATTTCTGTCATTCTGGACTAAATGACCACAAGGCTACGGGCGACTGTTATATTTCAATTCCTCCACCCGAAATGATCGGTTGACGTGGGCAACTTATTATAGCGACTGCCCCAAATTACCAAATTTTACCTCTGGAAAAAGCGCTATATAAATTCAATTACTATTATTATTATTATTAAGAATACAATACATTCCAACACAATGTAATGAAAAAAAACCTTAAAACCAATAAGAATAATTTCGAGGTATCAGTCATAGAGGTTTTCCCAGGTTATCTAGAACTATTTTCAAAACAATTTACATTTCAAGAATTATTTTGTGTGTACATTTTTCATGATTTACAAATTTCATAAGTGATTTTGACGACATTGAATGATTAAATCATTAAATCGCGTAATGAGAACAATAAGAAATTGGCTGACAAAAAATTGGACATTATCAACTCAACAAAATATTAGGCAATTTCCCCTCATATTTTGCTGGGTAAAATATACCCAATTATTGCTCAATTGTTGTGTGACTTGAAAGTGTATTATGGAGCATAATACAGTCATGTTTCCCTCTGACAATAAAACATTGCACAACAGTATGGTTGGCATGATTTTTTTTTCAGTGGCTTTTTGCAATGTAAATCAATCTTGAGAGTTATTGACAGCCGAATAAGGTGAAGGCTGCAACGGAAAAATTAGTAGAAAGAGAAACTAAATAATGATGAATTTTCAAAGATTATAACTAAATCAGAATACCGTGATACTTTCGAACTCACAGTCATATAAGTGGTGAATTTCAAAACTGCCAAAAGATGAAGTGGTCAATTATTTTATACAAACGATAAAGGCAAAGGTGTTTTCAAATAGTTTTGAAAGAGGGGTGAGAAATACATCAGAAGATCAAAAGTGCTCATATTCTTAGGATACATCGCAGTAGCTCATCTTTATTAATCACATGCCACAGTGAAAGTTATATAAAATAGCTCGAGTACTTTTAACTTATATTCAGTTTTACATAGAGTTGTTTTTATTGACATATATTTCAAGTGCTACCTACGCAGCTGCTTTAATTTTATGTTCTCTCAGTCTGTGTATTGCCTGCAAGTGTCACTAAGTATAATACTTTTGATTTCATAAAGCATGGCATTTTTCTTTTATTTTAACTTTTAGTTTTAAAAAACGAGAGATAAAAAAGGTTGCCACATAACAGACTCTGAACCATCGTGACGGTAGCTTTCCGGTTTTGTTTTTTGTTTTTGTTCTTTAATACACTGACAACGATTTTTTTTTCAAATGTCCTTTATTAGATATTCTTTAGAATACTTAAATTATAGAAAATGGTTGTCAGTAATTACATGATAATGATATGATTCTAATTATTTTCCATCTGGAAAACGTAAAACGTATAATGCGAATATCATAACATCCACCAAACGCTTGAAAGTCAATAGAACTTTTTTGTTGGGGTGCGTTATTTTTCTTTCCTTTTCTTTTTCAGGGGCTGTGTTATTTGAATTTGTGCGAAGCCAATGTTGTGGATAATAAGATTATCTACGATCAAATAACTCTTGAAAATTTTCTCACATGATTGTTATTTTATATTCATTTCTTTTCAAGTAAATTAACAGTATGATATAATAGCCATAACATCCGTGCACGCATTGGAATCGGCAAATTGTGGGCTTAATGTCTTTCTTACCCCTCGCTCTCTCTCCCTCTCTGAAAAAAAAAAATGTCAAATGTTTAATAAGAATGGATACTTGCCAAAGATATTACGTCCTTTCAACAATATCATGTACTAACAACATGTCTGCATTCTTAAAACTTTGGGCAAAAAGTTTACCCAACAATTGGCAACATGTCCATGCAACTTCAATTATTTTATGGTTGGATTCCGCATTTCCATCACAAGATATTTGACATACTTTAACCATAGACATACTATGCTTAAACCAATAGTTTTGTAAAATATGCCCAAATTATGGTAAACTGTACTAATTTCACCACAAGCAGACAAGTGAGACATATTTTGACCAATAATTATTGTAAGGACGGTACCTTACGATCACTGACGATGTCTGTTTTACTTTTTGCCCAACTTCTTTGAGAGCGTGAGTTGACCCGAAGGTGCGTGACCAGAAAGTGAAATCACCACTTGTGTCAAAATGAGCAAGTTTCAGTTCAGTTTTACTTTAGTTTGTTTTAATTTCCAATCGAATCAAAATACAATTAAAAAAAAATCAAAACTTCTAACACAATACAAAACAAATAGTCATTGAGTAGATTGATACCTTTCGTCAAGAACATATGAGCATATTACAACAAATCGCGTGATTCTGTATCCTCAACTTTTGATATATATCTTAAGTTAAATTTTGATTGCTACTTGAAGATGTCTTGAATTGGAACCGAGATGTCTTTGTCGTGATAAACTTTGCCTTTTGTCTCTAAGTTTGGTCTCTTCCTGTTGTATAAAGTATCTAATTATTAGTTAGTATTTGGACAATACTTCCGGTATATCAAATCTTGTCTTGAAGTTTTCTGGAATTAGTCTTGTACGATTTTGCCAGATATAACATAAGTCATAGCACGAGCAAAACTTCTTACGGTTGGGTTGTTAACTGTAGCGGATGAACGCTGTTTTACTAATTGTGTCCTAATTTGCCTGTACTAATTATCCCATCATCTGATTACCATTGTAAATTACTAGCCTGTACATTTTTGTTGTTGAAAGAAAAAAAATATGTTTTTTCGAATCATATCGTTAGATTACCATTGCAAATTGTATAAATCTTCTTTTGAATTGAATTTAATTAATCTAACCAAGAGAAAATTGAAGCTGTAACGAAAAATAAAATAATAGAGAATAGTATATATTCAAAACATGTTCTTTGCATATAGTTTCAATCCAATATATTACATGAAAAGTATACCTCATTAGATATACATATTCTATTGCATTTTTTGCATAAGGCGAGGAAGCAAACAAAATCAGATATCTCTTTCGGACAGAATTCACGCTAGAATTGAATAAATTTTAATCATGTTAATGTATATCTTTCAAAGATACTCGACATTCGTCTTCATTAGATTTCAAAGATAGAATATCATCTTCTTATCACCATGGTTTATTGCGGAAACACTGACAAAATATACATGGGTGCTGATGCATTTTGCTGTGCTTGTTTGTTTGTTGATATTGTGCCGCTCCAGCCAATAAATCTGGGGCTGGTAATCAGTAATGGAGTCGTGCTTTGCTCCCCCCCTCCCACTTATTATATACCAGCCCTTTCCATGACTTTCTCTTATTTTGACTTGTCGTTACACGCTCTATAGCAAGCGACCCTTTATCTCTTAAAAGTTTCCGCAAGCTAAAAAGCCAGAAAATATCCTTTGTATTGCTTCAAATAATCTTGTTAGACTTACCCTCAGTTAACTTATTCCGCTACTCTTGTCTTTTAATCCCAACCATCTAAATACCGAAGATCAGAGGTTCTTCTAAGCATTTAATTACATCTCCTTTCAAGATATACATCCTATTATTAGGCTTAAAAGACGCGCTTTTCTTCTAACCTAACCGCTGTCTTTTCAGAGTCCATTAACCATATTAACTTCGAGAAGTCGCTCCTCCTTAAAAGGGTTCGGAGCAAAAAGACCGGTTTCTTATAGGCTACAATGAGTGATTGTACCGCCTTGTCTTTTTGCCCCCATCATCCCATAATTACACCAGTGAGAGTGGAGAGGATGCGAGCCGTACGGGTCCCATTGGAACTAAAATCATTGTCATGACTGGATTGCCGGATGAATCGTTAAGTCATTAGGCTTAAGGCTATTCATTTAACGAGGTAATAATAGGGTTTCTTTTAAACAGGGCAGCTCGAACCCTCCCCATGATTATCATATTTTGTTCACTGGTTTGTGGGTCAATGAAACTTGGTATGTCTATATACTCTAAACAAGATTCAGTGTTTTAAGAACTTTGGGGGAAATTAATTTTGACAAAATTTTGATAATGGTGAAAAGCAAAAGGGTTACATTCTGGCCAGCTTTCTGATCCTGCTGATGGTAATGCATTTTTGTGTTTTGCTAGTGGTAGTGAAGATAGGCCGGTTTGCTAATATTATGTATACGCTTCTTGCAAACTATCTAAGTTACGTGGTATTCCTTAAACCAGTATCAATTTAACTATAACATTTGGAATTCAGTTTGCATACATTACTTGTTGATATGCTGGGCCAGCCTCAGGCAAGCTTTTGGGTTGTCAAAAAAAAACTTTGCGTATAAATTATGCATAAAATTTTGTCTATCGATGATTTATGATCACCATTATTCTTACCGTTGTCCAAAATTCAAAAATTCAAAAAAAAAAAATGTTGGAAGAAATGTAAAAATACCACTCATTGTACGTTGTATTGATTTGATATAAGATAATGTACCGGTACTGTCTGGGTTAATTGCTTGAATATTCATAGACGTTGTCAGCATATTTTTGCATATAATTAATTAACATTTTTTTAACCGATATATTTTTAGATTTCCCATTTGTTTTCGATTAGAATTTCTTGCAAGAAAAACTGTCAATATCAAAATGTTCATCTTGCTAGGGCCATTTTGTACCATTACGTGTGTATGTCCCTCTCTTGCAAATGGGGACTCATGATGTACCCCCTTGATGTGGCATATTTGGAAATAGAATGATCGAGGCATCAATTATTACCACTTCGATTAGAATTCAAACCAAGTTCCAAGTAAAGGAGTTTAGTCAAATCTAAGGAGATATACCACCACCTATTTCAACAATAAACAGGTCTTTCACCCCTAAAAGGATTTTCCCTTTTCTCTCTTGAAAGATTCACTTCATCAAAATCTAGATGATCTAAAGAAACATTGTTGTGACTATTGTAGACTTTTTAGGAAAAAAATCGTTTTCTTTCATACAAAACAGCCCCCCCCCCTTCTTTCTCTCTCTCTCTCTCTCCCCCCTCTCTCTCTCTGTCTCTCCCTCTCTCTCCCTCTCTCCCTCTCTTTTAATTTTCTCCCCTCTATTCTACCACTCGTATCTAAATCGTAGACATAAAGATAAGTACACAGTTTTTATATTTTTGTTCATAACATATTTTCTTCTGTTGTATCCAAAAGTTTTTTGTTGAATTTTTCGATATTGAAAAACACTTTTTAAAGAAAACAAAATCTGCCTTGCATTTAAAAAAGTTTCTGGTGCATAGGTTTCTCAAGCTATCTAAGTAAATGGAAATGCGGCGATAAACGTTGCATATTTTTCACCATTATGCTTCATTCAACTTGCATTTTTTATCATAAAATCTTCTTTTTTTTCTTAATTATTGTTTTCAAATGTACTTTTTTTTTCTTCAAAAGACACAACCATATTATCAAATGCCATGAAATCTAACGAAAAATAGCTCGTGTAGAAACATATTTTAGTCGGTACTTATGTCACACATTTACGAAGAATTATGATATCCTTGGGGTCTGTTCTTATTAATACACCATCGACACATCTTGATTTGAACTTAAATTAATCGCTTTGCAATGATTTCCCCCGCGGCAAAGAACTGCGTATGCAGCGAGCGAGCGCCGGTCAACCACCGCCACACTCCAGCGAAGCATTTCTTGGAATAACCGCTCCATCTGATGTCGGCACACGCGTAATTATGCTATGAGGGTAATAATTCAAATAGAAAAATAGATGAATGCTAACGGCAGTCTTATTATCTAATTTGCATCTGGATGTTAAAGGTACCATAAAAGGTCAAATTATTAAGGACTAATGCGTTTTATTACGAGTCGTAAATTATTACAAACATTCACATCTATATATTTCATATCTACTGCAATATGAAAAGTAATCTTTCTCATATGATCATTGTAAATCATTCATTGATAATATCAAAATATTATAATTGCTGAAAATATATTCAACATGATCGAAATATATTCATGTAAGTTTACGTAAAAACAATTAGACTTTCTGAAGTCGTTATGATATTTAGAATATTATTAATGAATCGTACACTCTTGAAAGGTTGGGCGAAATGTTGCCCATATTGGTTGAAAAAAAAATACCACCTTGTCAGTAATTTCACCAACTTTGCCAAATTTAATCAACAATTTCAAAATCAGTTGGAAAAAAATTGGGATGTGGTCAGGAGGTTGCCTGTACAGAATAGACTTCTGCCAAATTATACTCAGAATATCATTCATTTTGTTTGGGCCTACTTTTAACATGTTTAACTTATGATATTGGAATTTGCATACTACTTGTCACGGAAAATGCTAAAGTACGACCATTTGTTATTTCTTGAAGCTGTCTCAGTTGTATTTGCTCTTTTTCTAAACTTTTGCAAGCTGACCTAGAAGGATGTCATAATTGAAAACATTTCTGAAGAAATCATCCATAAAATCCAAAGCTCGAAGGAAGCGGGTGAAATAAAAATGATCAACGTAAAATAGTGTTGAAGCCTGAACCCCATAGCGGACATTTGAACGGGATGGTACCAAAAGGCCGACTCGTACCTCTGCATTTTAGTCTTCGTCGACCAAACCAATTTTGAAAATGAAAACGCTCTCTGGACGAACAAAGACGCAGGTCCTACGGTGGACCGGTGCTCGGCGTACGCTCATTGTGAGCAAACCAAACGTCAGTCTACCGTCTGATCCTGCGTCCATGGAGCATTTTTAATTGCCAAAAATGCTAGATCGACGCATGTTAAATACGCAAAGGTGTGAGTCGGCCTGAAGAATCACATTCTACCTGTTATTATAGCCATGTACATTGAGGTGTATTAAGCTGTCAAATTGGGTCTCATTTATCAGACTTATGTGATCGAAAAGTCAGAATTGATTGCAGCCCTACCTAAAATGGTGACGATGTATGTGAGAAAGTTAGCAAAATCGGCGTGTGTGGTGAATCATTAATATCAATTTGACTTTACTAACACCAAAATTTGAAAGCAATTCAGAGATTCTTCAGGCATCTCCGTCAAGAACTTAGTTGGAAGTAAGAATAATAAATGAAGAAAATCTGTTATAAACTGACTCATTAAATGGAAGAGTGCCATGGATTATCATTTTGATCATATTCATCGTTTTCGAGGTGGGATGTGCACCAACATTTCTTTCGTTTTTATTTATTATTTTCAATATTCTATCTATAGCTCTCATAATCTGTACGTTGATCAATTATCTGTTCATTAGCATTCATAAGGCGATTTGTCAATAATTGTTATCCGCCTTCAAGTATGATAAAGAGATTTGAATCACATATTCCAGTCAAATTGACATATCAGATTCAGAGCTATATACAGAATTATTGTTGAACCAACCTTTTTTTTCTTATTCATGTATAGCACCCCACACGCAGTCCCATCGGATAATATATGTGTGTGTTTGACAAATGCGAATAAGATTATGACTAATGATTCTTGAGGTAAATATAGACGAATGAAGAATAATGAAACAGGGATAAATAATGTCTTGCGTCAATGAATATGTACCCATACGCACTTTTACTCAATTTCAATGAAATGATAGATTTGTATCATATTATGTTACATTCAGTGTGTGTGAATTTGATCGATCTTTGACCTTTTATCAATATTGTTTATATTCATTGTAAGATTCGTTGAAATACTGTGACCTGAAGATTGATCAGATATTATATGGTATTCGAATCTGACCTAAATGCTGAAATGTGTTCTTGCGA
>BQKZ01003328.1:15323-27752 GCA_036244855.1 Temnopleurus reevesii
CAATGAAATGTCTCTTCGTTTCTAAGTTAACGCCTTCAAAGAATGATTTCAAAGGAAACACTAACAAAAATCTATCTGGATTGAAAATCTGCCTTGGTATATTTACATTGTGAGATCAGTGACCCTCTTTCTGTGATATCTTTCATCATTATTTCTTTCCCACTGATAAGACATGAGTCATCAAAACAACTTTCTAAATTTTCTTCCGACTTCTTGCTTTCTTTTCTTGAGAACAACGAGATTCCTGTCAGTAACTTGTCATTCAAACAATGCTTAACATGCAGTCAGTCATCGTGAGAAAAGAAAAGAAATATTTGACCTTTCTTACCTGGGCTTTCCCCTTTGTTTAATTGAAAGAAAAAGAATAAAAAAGAAGAGAAAAGGAGAATTGACATGTATTATCTAACGGAATACCAACTGACAATATTACTGTGAAAGGGATGAATGTCCTACCAGCGGGTGAAGCGATGCTCCAGCGGTTCGAGAGGGATTTGCGCCCCGGACTGCCGGGGTAGGGGAGAACGACTTAGTGGGTATTGAAGAGGCTGTTTGGCATGTCAATCAAAAATGCTTATTGTAACTATTATAGATGTCGTCTTGTAAACAAAAGATGGGTTGGTCTTGCTCGTTGAATTGTGTCTATATACTCACACGCAGATAAATTACACATCCTCTTTCTCTCTCGCTCTTTCATTCTCTCTCTCTCTCCATCTCCCTCTCCCTCTCCTCCTCTCTCTTTCTTTTTCATGTTAACGTGTCTTATCTTTTCTTTGAAATCAAGTTTTTTGAAGATCCCGTTTACGTCTATCTGTCTTTTTTTTTTTAATCCCAATATAGTTATACTTGTACAAAATATAAGAACTGATGGCTGTTTTACAACAATGACCTGATAATTTAATACCAAATATAAAGGATCAACAATAGAAATGCAAAAAAAACACGATAGTATTTTCAAACAAATCAGTAAAACATCATTATTTCGTCCACGCATTCAATACTAAAATCTCCTACGGCTCCACACTCTAATTCACAATAAAATACCTATTCCGATGAGAATTTTCGGCATAAATTAGACTCACATCTCTATCAGATCGTTTCAGTGCTGGTATTGATTCTAAAGTATATATACATTTAACTACGGTGCGATAAAATGGCTAATATTAACTTTCCATTTGCACTATATGCTGACTTTTTGCTTGTTTCACATGTTCGGGCTAATTCAAACAATGGTAATACAAATTTGAAATTTCTTTGTAGAACATTAAGGATAAAATGTTTTAACACATGCACACGTTATATTAGGTATTATAAACATTGTCATGATTGTTGGATTGTTCTCGGTCGATTAGCACATTTATACTCTGTTTATATTTTACCAACTATTTCGTTCTTGCCAGCAGTAGCATTTTATTAATGTACCTTATGTCAGCGAAATGTTTTATAAAGCTCAATAAAGACCGACTCACACTTTTGCGTTTTTAGCCTGCGTCGGCCCAATGTTTTTGAAAATAAAAAACGCTCCATAGACGCACAAAGACGCAGGTCATGCTGTGAACTGACATTCAACGCACACTCCTTGAGCGCAAACCAAACGCCAGTACACCTTCTGATCATCGTATACTGTGCGCTCGAGGAGCGTTTTCAGTTTTCGAAAACACTGGGTCGACGCAGGCTAAAAACGCAAAGGTGTGAGTCGGTCTTAACCATGTACCATGTTGTGCTTATTGTTACATGCATACAAAGTGTTACCATCCTTGGATCTGTCCCTTCTTTCGCGAATGGCTCAATCATACCTTTTCGTTTATATCCAACGCCTGCCAAGCGTTCGTAATATTTGAAAGACGCTCTATAAACGCTAATATACCGAGGGAAGACGTTTGACCAACTTTGAAGTTGTTTGGCTGGCCCGGACTTACGCACGCGTTAGTCTGTTAGTGTCAGCTAAGCGCCTTTCCTCCGTATCGATCTCGTCGTTCACAGAGCGTCCTCCAAATTTCATGAACGCTGGGCAGAGGTTGGCTACGAAGACAAAGGCATGTTTGAACCTTTTAAATGAATGAAAACAACATCAACAACAGTTGTGAAGTTGAACGTGCTTGCTGTAAACGTCCTGTTGACTTTGCTTCACAATCGATCGACTTTTAGCTAAAGGCATAAATAGATATTGATCAGACAAACTGTGCTGGGCGTCAAAATCGATCACACAATGCAAATGATAACATTCTGAGCAGTATTGATCAGTGTAAAAGTGGGACTTGAAAAAGGACGAATTATTCTCCTCCCCTTGCGACCTACCGCGCGCAGAAGAGCGGACTTGACGGGCTGTAAAAGTCATTTAATGGATATTATCTTATTATGTGGGAGCGTTGTTGAGGGATTTAGTTTGGCATGATATTGATTGATATAGAAGAATCAATCAAAATGATCTGTCAATCTTGATCACCTGCATACAGTCACAGGCTCCATCGCGTTATACAACTTTGGTGACGAAATTAAATCGTCTTTGACTAAAATGATTATACGGTGATGACTTTGATTGTAAGCCAACGGCCAAATTGAATGATGAAAGTCAAAATTAGATGTCCAATATCCTGAATATCGCAAGGGTTTTAATTTGAAATTCATACAAATGAGCATTATAAATTTTTTTTATTTATTTATTTATTCATATTTCACCAGGGTAGCCCATTCAAACAAAGTTTTGTCTTCCATGGGGCCCTGGAACACATAAAAATATTTACAATTAAAACAAATGAATATAAAATACACCAAATACAATATTGAATACACCAAATACAATATTTTACTAGATTGAAATTCTAAAAGGTAAAGATTCTAATAAATAGGTGGTATGGGTTTGTAAATAATGTAGATAACATATGGTGTACAAAATGCATCATTCAATACGTCACTGTATCTGTTGTTGAAATGAATCGTATGTTCATGTAAAAAAAAATACTGACCTATTTTATTTGTATTTCATTCCATTCAAAGATAAACAAAATTACATGTAGAAGGTAAATATACAAATAAATATAAATATGGAGACAGCTTAGTATAATAGCCATGCTAGAGTCGCTTTGTGATAAAGTATATAACGATATTAAATTATCAAATTGGCTAAAAAAAATTAATGCGCAATATCATTCCTTTAAGATATTTCCATCATTTGCCAAAATGTGAACTGTAATATGATTAAAGTGTAAACCAAGTATAAAACATTATTGTTTTTAATCTTTCTGATATAGTTTTAAAACATACTTTATTTCATTTTCCTTTTTCCTTCTGAGGTCGAATCCTCGACATTCCATGTTTCCATCATTTGCCAAAATGTGAACTGTAATATGATAAAAGTGTAAACCAAATATAAAACATTATTATCTATATGGGAGTTTTAAGCCGTACAATATTAAGCCATATTGTACGGCTTCAATTTTACGCTTGCGCAAAGCAGTGACCAGCCTTCTGGTATATGTAAAGATAATAATAATTATATTGGATCGCTTCATTTCATGAAATACCGGGAATATTGCACTCGTTAGGGCCAATATTGCCCTAACTCGTGCAATATTCCCTGGTATTCCATTTATTGCCATCCAATATTATATAATTATTGTTTTTAATTTTTCTGATATAATTTTAAAACATACTTTATTTCATTTTCCTTTTTCCTTCTCAGGTCGAATCCTCGACATTCCATGTAAAGTATGCGGCGATCGAAGCTCTGGCAAACACTACGGCGTTTATGCGTGTGACGGATGCAGTGGGTTCTTCAAACGTAGCATCAGACGCAACAGGACGTACGTGTGTAAGAACCGTAGCGGAGGCGGACCGTGTCCCGTAGATAAGACGCATCGGAACCAGTGCAGGGCGTGTCGACTCAAGAAATGTCTCCAGGTTGATATGAACAAAGATGGTGAGGGTCTATTTTTATTTTAAATAAATTTGGAAAATGTGAGATAAGGCCGCGTTAGATAAAACGATTTATGTAGGTCCGATACAAGAAAAAAATTACATTTCAGTTCAGCCAATTTCGTAAAACATCGTGTAGTAAAACACATACAACAAGCTGCATAAGAAATGTTCTAAGCCTTACAAGATTGAAAAGCAACTTATCGAGAGACAAAGAAAGCTAATGTTGAACTTATTCGAATTGTCACATTCATGATGGACAAGTGTAATGATATAATGTTGCTTAATGTGTCATTTCAATACCGCTGTTTTTTTCTCTCGTACCGTTATAAAAAAAATCTACAAAGTTCGAAAGTCTCACTTTAGAATCCACATTTATATAGCCCACTAAACTCAAGATGCCCCAATGCACCTACCTATAAACTGCATTTCGACAAATGGACAATATCTCCCACTTAATCTCAACCAGAAACGTTTAGATAAATGCCCCTCCCTCCTTAGTATGGGAATCTCTATCAATACCATTGGATAGACAAAGTATTCCGGCGATGAGAATTAACTTTCTAATAGAAATCCATTTTCATCACACCTTTCGTATATTTTCACGTGTTCGATGAATAGCACATGTATGTTTTCTAGCGGAAGGCATTGGATAACAGAAAACGGTGTCGGAATAAAGAGAAGAGAAACTGTGAAAGCAAATCAAAAGAGTGTATTGAAGAGAGGTTTTAAAGAGGGAAATAGCTTGATTGGTTTCATTTAACATTCACTGACAAATTAGGTTCGCGACTTTTTCTCACTTCTGACTCTTTCCCTTTCTTCCAGCATCTATTCAAACCTTTCTTCGCTTACTATGCCCTTCCTGGGTCCCCTTCGTCACTTCTCAAATAACGCAATTAAAATCTAAACATTTAAAGCGTTAAATTGGCACATTACCGCAACACGTATCAACGAGTTATAAGACATCTAGTTTGAATAGCGAAACGAACAAACATGATGGATAACAAAAGATGCGTGATGTGAGAAACGAGCAGAAGGGATGGCCCACATGAGGTTTCTTAAAGAGAATATAAGAGAGAGAGAGAAACACAAAATCGCCTTTTTAAACAAGGTGAAATGTTAAACGTTTGAAATCTAAATAGACATTCTCACACGTTTAAACATTGGCTCTTTTGATGGAAGCATAGGTTTGTTTAGACTCAAGATCTATGCTGCAGTATTACGTCAAAATTTAGTGTGGTTAGTATATATAAGTCAAATACATTTAAACTCGGTATCAGTCTTGATTTTCAGATATCAGTTAGTGATAATTATTCCTTTTCACGATGTACAACTCCTTTGTAATTGAAACAAATTTCTTTGTCACTTTTTAATGTGTTTTTATGACTGAATAAAGAAGCCTTGAAATGAAATGAAATGAAATGAAATGAAACAATTTAATAGAACAATTGATACTCACCCTAGCGCCCGTTGTGCATTGTATTAGAGAGGAAAAATATGGTAAATCTTCAACATCATAAATCATGTTAAATTGCGCTAAAATAGTAAACAAAAAATTATGTTAGATCCAACCCAACTACGATTGGATCAAACATGTTTTACCATTTTGACAAAGTTTAGTTAAGTAAAAGTTTAAACTTTTACTTAACGTTTTATGTAT
This sequence comes from Temnopleurus reevesii, assembly GCA_036244855.1. Lineage (NCBI taxonomy): Eukaryota > Metazoa > Echinodermata > Echinoidea > Temnopleuroida > Temnopleuridae > Temnopleurus > Temnopleurus reevesii. Next base: position 20,896 of record BQKZ01003328.1, read on the forward strand.
TGTTTTCAGAGAGCCCAGTGTTCCTCCATCAGAAACGCGCATTTTCAATGTAACAGACTAAAATAAAATACATGTAAATTATACAATATAAATTTCAATCATGACTTTTTCAATTTGTCTGAACACGGAGTAGTCTTGTTAAACAACTCCTCAAGAGGCTCGCAAAAGACGAGATGACATCCCAAACAATAGACACTGATCTCCCGTCACGATCACTCGTGAAGAAAAAAAGACAAGACAGGAAAGAAAAGATGACAGGGAGGAAAGTAGAGAAGAAGGGGATTCTCGTTCAGGTGAAAAGCTGGAAAATAAACATACTTAGTAGTTAAGATCTGGATGTAAACGCTGAAGCCGTGCCCCCGGGTTGAGCGAAGGGGGTGACGAAACCTCTTTGGAGGCACACCTGGGGTTTTGTGTGACGAAGTTTACTCAAGTCCTTCTTTGATTCACAGAGGGCAACATAAGTCCCTTGCAGTCATTCTTGATCGGGTATATGTTCGGATGAGAAGTGGGAGATGAGAGGGTGAATATTAGATAGGGCGGTGTGAGGATTGTGGGGAAGCTAGTGTATCAATTGTGTGTGAAGGTGTGACGAATATAGTCCATGAAGCTAGAAATAAACGAAATGTTCACTTTGTTATAAGTCTGAGGATAAACGAAACATGATAAATATAATTGATATTATTCAATAGACATACCAAATCATAGTTTGAATACTTACAGACTTAGGAATAGAACCAAATTATTTACCCCTGCGAGTTAGACGCTACACATTACTTTGCCCAAATTTGCCGAATTATTTTCAAAATCGGCAAACTCCATTTCACATGGTCTTCGGGAAGGATAATGCAAAGTGAAACTAAAAAAAGGTTTATTGTGTCTGCAATTATGATGAGCGTTGCATATCATTGCTATGCAATACATTTTGATATTATATATTATACTGTAATAAACATAATTGCATCATTTATTGCGGCGTACACGGGGTTGGTCATTAACAAATATGTTCCCATCTGCCCATTAAATGAGATACAGTTCGTCGTTTTATCTGAGGAGAATGGGTGTAGGTGACATGTTAATATATCACCATATCACCATGCCTAGCCTCTACTCCGATAGACCTAGAAATCTATGCGTTTGAGGGTAGAGGCGTGACAATTTCGCTTCGAACCCAGTATCTATTGCAATCGGAAGTCATATTACACAACCGCTATACCAATTGATACGGCACTCGTCATCGCTTCATTGTGAGAAAACGCCACGAATGTATGTGTACCTAGGATCATTATTGAACAAAGCATCTCATCACAAAGTGACAGCCAGAAAATACAAGGCCTCCCCATCTTCAAGTATTTACTAGCAACTGGTTAGCGAGGTATCGTTATGACGATGTCACAATAACGCACCGTTTAATCGCGTTAGAGGGAGCGCGACTCACGGTCTGTATGTTTGCAGAGGAGAGGGTCCCATCAATGGATCGGACAGGAGTCGTAATGGTTTGTGAGTGACTTGAGGATAATGGCGGAGGATGCGGGGAGGGGGTTTATTTGGAAGTGGAAGTGAGAATTGGCATCCACTTGAGATGAAGTCAAGCTGGTATAAGAGGTAGGGTAGATAAAGACGTGTTAATCCCCTAGGAGTGTACTCGATGGTAGGCCCAAAGGGGGCATGATATATCCGAGGAAGCGGGGTACACTCCCGACTAATGAATGGTGGGAATTAAGGAGAGGATAATCTTTCTGCCAAGAGATTATGAGAGTTCTTCGGGTATCATACCTGAATCGTTTCCATGGTAAAGTTTACCATACTATCAAAACAAAACATAGCAGAATAATAATTACTTGGCCGAAGGGCGATAAATTGACAAATATCTTAGTTTACTCATTCATATTAGGGTTATCATTAACCTTCCAGATTTTTAGTAGAAACTGGGTAACACTTAATTAGTTCGCAAGAGTACGAGAAAAAAAAGGGAATATAAAATAAATGGCTGAACGTTATCTGAACACAGTATCACTAGAATTTCTTAAAACGCACTAATAATCGACAGTGCCTTTCAAGATGAGAATAAGCCATGGGAAACTTTCCTTGTTAAGACGGTGTCGAGATGAGAGGGCAAAGAGTACATAGATAAGTCGGTATGAGGGTTGTTTAATATCTTGGTTAGATGTTGACATTCACGAACCCATCCCTGCACTTCAGAAACCATCGAGTATTTGTGGAGTGAGAGATAGCAGAGGCATGAAGAGCAAGGGAGAGAGAGGGGGAGAGAGGGGTAGAGATACAGAGGGAGGGAGAAAGATAGATAGAGAGAGTGAGGGAGAGAGAGGATCAGAGATAGAAAGAGAGATAGAGAAAGAGAAAGGAGATGGAGAGAGAGAGGGATAGAGAGAGAGAGAGAGAGAGAGAGAGGGAGAGAGAGAGCGAAAGAGAGAGGTAGGAGTGTTCATATTTGGTAAAGAACAAGTTATGATGAACCAACCTAAACGCGTATCACAGGACGCTATTCCATCCAGCACAGCGCAGCACATCGTACTTGATCCAGCTGCGCAAACAGCTACGTGATCTCGACAAAAACCATCTCCCGCTAAACGATCCGAACCCTCAAACTATTTGAGACATGAATCGGGCAGAGAAAAAGTTGAAATAAAATTGACATACCGCAAGTGGTTCTTGAAGTCGAAATGTTTATCGAGTGACTACTTCGCCTTTAATGCCGAGTGAGGAAGAGAAGGGAATGAAATATATAAAAAGAGGAGAAGTTTGTTCTGTATACCTGGCGCGATATTCATATTGATACGGTTTTCACAGGTATTGGAAGACTGCTTGACGCCAACTTGGTTGAGAGTCGGCGAAATATGTGTCTCTCTTTGAGCAAAATGTGTCCTCTCCTGCTAACAAGGCACTTGGAAAGTTAATTAGGATTATGTATTTATAAAATACAGAAAGTGAAATTCCACGTTGTCAGTCTCAAGATGTGGTCATAAAATCCAAACACAATACTATACGGAGCCCTTGTCAGAACCTTACATAGCAACAGTATTGTTATTGAATTAACACAAACATGGATTATAGCACTACGCAATCTTAGTGCCAGTTTCTCCTTCCTTGGCTCAGGATGTTTTCATATTCAATTGTAAGTTGACTTTTTTACCATTGAACCTCTTCCGAGGGTTTTATTCACCATATGAAAACATATAAGACTTCATTTTTATCACATGCACAAATAAACATAAACAAATCAAATCCGTAGAATTAAAAACAGAACACGAGGCGACCGTGATCAAAAGGAAATGTTGTGGGAAAACAAATTGAGAAAACCAAATTTTTAAATAAATCATGGGAGCTTTGAGAAAACATGAAGATATTACCATGATCACGTATAATATGCCATGGAGTAAAATGATTTTGGTCATTTCATTGGCCTATGTACTAATCATAAAGCAGTTATTTTGGAACAATGTTACACGTACTGGAATTAGCCGAATGCAGGACTAGATGACTCATTGTATAGTATGCAAATATACCATCAGTTTTAAACTAAGGTGATATTTGAAATTATTCATACAATGGAAAAGAATGTCCTTCTAAGATTGGTTCGCATCTAGCAGTCAATCACCATCCTTTTGTACCTCGCTGTTGGGAACTAATGCCTTTGTGACTCGAACACGAATCCAAGGGTTTGTCGGTGTGAAGCCCCAACAAGATGAATAGGGATAAACTAGGGATAACACTCATCACCATGGAAATAGCAATGATGACTATTTACTATTCACTTGGGAAATATGACTATTTGCTATCCACTGGGATATAGTACGAAAACTGTTTCCCTGATCAAGGTACCAATGATACAAAGTGACAGGTTACTTTGTGAATGTTGGGTGTTGTGGAAAGGTTATATTTGATCGTTCGCTAGGGGGTTTGTTGTCATTTTGCGAGGTTTGGTCGGTAAAAATGGAGTAACATTGTAGGGTGGTATAATAATGACTATTGCATAGCGGAAAGTTGACAGGTATCTTAACAAATGACAAGAAATATGAGAAAGGTTATGTTTGATCGTTCACCGGGGGGTTGCCGACAATTCCTAGAGATAAGTTGTGAAAACCGTTTTGAATCACACAAGGTATGACACATTTTTATGAATTTAGACACGTCATCATAAATCGAAGGCAAATGAAGAATAATGCGAATCAAATAGCTTTGCAATTCAGCCTGATTATAAACCGTAAAATAATTCGTTATATTAGAAGGCCTTTCCTGTGGTGTACTAAATTGAGTTTATTGCGCGGTTCATCGTTACCAGTGTAATGGAAATGTACGCAAAAACCCTTTATAATGTTCATTGTTAATTGATTCATTCATTTCATTCTGAAATGTCCAGACAATTGATCATAGCAAAAGATTAGCATTAACAACATGAGAATCAATTGAAATAATTTGTTATGAGTGTGCCTTGTGCAAGAAAATGTATGATGTGAACTTCAGGTATGAAACTTGAGAGTCGTTACTATAATCTATTAAAATATGAAATACATATTCATAAACGCAAACAGGTGTGATGCATATAGCACCATGTCTGACACAAGAAACACAAACAAACTTAGGGAAATCAGACAATTCAGAAACTATGATGTTGCACGAATGTTCTACTTATAGAACTCCCATGAAATGATTAACTTACATTCTTAAACCAATACTGGCAACAAAAAATTTGATAATACATAAAAATACATTTTTATCAATTTCGCTAGAAAAAAACAACTTAAGTCAGCAAAAGTACGCATACCCATGAGAACACTTGGTGTACAAATCCTGGCGCCATGGACCATTAGTCTCACTCCTTACATTCCTCACAAAAAATGAAAGTCGTTCAATAATGCACTTGACCACACACGAACTTTCAATCAAATAGATAACCAAAGAATAATCAGTAGTAAGGTTCACACTCATTGTCGAGATGCTAAGGTTTTAGATACTACGAGAGAAATACTAAAGCCTATACGTGCAGCGCGAAGGCGAGTTTAATAGAGTTAGCAATTAACCGAAACCTTAAGGTTTCAGAAACTACGACATAAACTGTTTAGAGGTGAAGCGCAAAGGCGAATTGTTAAACTAAACATGGCGCCTCGTTTGGTCGAAAAGGCGACAAGGCGATTTGTAATAACTCGCCTTGGCGCTTTGTTTCAGAAGAGAATATGAGAAGGCAACTTGTGCTAAATTTATCTTGGCGCCTTGTCTCAGACGAGAAGATGAAAATGTGACTTGTACAAATTCGCTGCACGTATAAGCTTAGGTATACACACACAAAACTAGAACTCATGGATCTGAGTAAAGTCGCAAAAAGTGACACTATAATGACACACCGGTGAGTATAGCGATGAAAATACTCAACTGTGTGTGATTATAGTGTCACATTACTCAAATATGTGAGTTCTTGTTTTTTGTGTGTAGGACTGGACATCGTAGTTTATGAAACCTTAGGCTTAGGGTTTTGGTTCGAAGTGTGAACCTAACTTTTATCATAATAAAAAGACGTTACACGCTCGACATACGCACTTCACAAATTCATCAATAGGTCATCAATATCTTGAGCGGCGAGCTTTGTCGGAAAGTAATGATGATTATCCATTTTATCATCCCGTTACGTACTGATGCATATTGTACTTGAAATTCAATTTTGGAAAGGATTAGGCTAATCCATGTTAATCTAATTAATGGGGATTGGATTAAGTTGGAGTTAATCATAACTGGACCGAACGGCCGGGGTTCAGGCTTTATATTTCTTTTGATCATTTTGGTGTTGTATGTGTAAGAAGGAAACAGAAATAAGATTGTTTAGCCAAGGTGGTAATGAGCTATTGTAATAAAGAAAAGGATGTAATGACATGCCGGAAATAATCAATGATCATGTTAAAAAGAACAATTTTAATCTTTGTATATAACAGAGGTGAAGGGAGAGGCCCTTACAACAACAAAAAAAGAGTTGCAGCCATGAAACAGCCACCACATCACAAAATTGAAAAATGGAATCCTATAACTCTCCCTTTTAATTTTAGCAAACAAATCAATTAGCTTATTAGAAAATAATCATGACAAAAAAATTATATTGCTTGAAGGTTTCACTCGTGTATAAATAATGAGAAGAATGCTTCACGGTACAACGAGTTATCTTTCTTGGAAATGTGAGTGGTCCTGAAAAGGACCTACCCACTCTCGACGTTTCGATGAGCATGTTCTCATCGTTAAAAAATTGTGATAAATATTTGCATTACTATATATATATATTTGACAATAAGAACGATGATGCGATTTATTTTCATGGTTGAAAGAGTTAAGACATTGATAACACAAAAAGCATGAAAAGTACTTGATTTTTGTAAAAAATAACTAAAGATTTGGGGTAGGTATCGTCCACTCTAAATTAAAAAAAAAACGATTGATATAAGCATAATCTAGCCAATATGGCTACGATTGGTTGAGATGTGGATGGAAGGGACTCTTCTTCATACATTTATACTTTTGGATATGTCAACGATTATTTTTTTCATGTGTACATTCATTTTCTTAAGAATTTTATTAATTAAATGTCATCAATTTTGTATGTCCCCAGCTGTCCAACACGAAAGAGGGCCAAGAAACTCGACAATCAAAAAACAGATGGCGCTATACCTCAAGGAATCAGCAGCAGCAGCAGCAGCAGCGGCAGCCGGTGATCTCCCTCCCCCGCTCCTCCCCAGTGGTTATCTTCCAGGACCGGCCTTCTTCCACCCGCTGCTGAGCGTCGAGCCCTACCCGAACATCATCGTCAGTCCGGCAGACTACGCCAGCGTTTCCCCGCAGGCCGTACCGTGCTATCC
>BQKZ01003329.1:2003-12532 GCA_036244855.1 Temnopleurus reevesii
ATTCCCAACGAAAATGTCGGAGATTCAGCGCGATCGCGGACGGCGAGACAGGCCCAAAACGACCCCATGAATTCGCCCGCAGACTCCCCGGCTGGCGCTGGCGTTGGGGATGCCGCTAAAATTGTTGTTCACAAGGTGAGTTTTTCATGACAGTTCTGGCGATACGCTTCAGTGCTCTCCGTGTGTGTTTATTTTTCCTTATGTGCAGACTTGTTCCGCTTTGGACCCATATTATTTAACTAATGATGTAACCTTTACCTAAGTCTAGAAAACAAGTTACAATGATGCAAAAATATTTTAAACTAAAGTAGTAAATGGAATAATGAATTTAAAGTTAAACACATTTCTGAAATATCGCTGCAGCGCTCACTTTCGTACCCACTAACCCAGTCAATTTTCAATTTCAAAATTTTATCAAATTACACCGAGATTATCAAAATTGTTTGTAATTGATATTGGCACCTTTCTCACCTTCAATAATGTCAATTAATTATCATCTATTTCAAGTTTAATAGGTTGAATCTTTGGCGTTCGTCACGTTCGTGAACTCGCTGCCGGATACTGAAATTAGCCCCTAATTTCTGTGGTGTTCAGTCGTTGTCAGATCGGCTGAACATTACAGAAATTTGATGCTAACTTCAGTTTCCTGCAGCGACTTCGTGAAAGTGACAAACGCCAAAGATTTAAGCAATTAAACTTGAAATGAAATAAATCATAATTAATCGGCATTATTGAAGGTAAGAAAGGTGTCAATGTAAGTTTGTTAATCTTGATGTAATTTTGATGTAATATGACAAGATTTGGATAATGAAAATTGGCTGGATATGAAAGTGCATTAGCGCCTAATACCTGGGACTCGTCAGACTATTTAGGAGTATAATTTATAATTGAATAATTGTAATATATGTGGATTTATGTACCTTTGGCCGAGGTGGCTCCTCTGATATTGAATTAATTTGCGAGCTGCGTTTCTTGAATTTTATCTTATCATTTAACTTATTGTTTTTAAGAATATGTTTTAACTCATAAATGTAGCCTAATATATTTTTAAAATTTGGCCTGGGCGGTGTTTCACCAAGTCGTTCTTAAAGTTACGCATGACTTTACGTTCAACTGGTATCAGTTCTTGCGCTAAATGCGCGTAATAATGTGAACCATTGCGCACAAGAAGGGATGGCAGTCGTGTGTAAAGTCTTTCTTATCTTGGTGAAACACCTCCCAGGACCCATTCAAAGGTTGTGTATCTGCATTTCAACATAAAACTTAGTTTTTTTCTGATAATGAATGGGTTAAAAATGGAGCCATGAAACAAGTTTGCAGATATGTGCACGAGACGCATCATATCACGTGACCAAAATTTGCCAATTTGCTGGAAAATCGCTGTTCAAACATGTTTATTTCTTTTTCGATTTAATACTTCTACCTCTTTTATAATCTGTCTGATTTTCTGGCCTGGCCCAGCCCGGCCCCTGAGATATGGGTATTTCCATGGGGATGGGTCCACTTTTCATGCAAAGTCCATGTAACGTAGTGATCCACTTTGTCACTTCACCATGAAGATCAATTCAGATCTTCTTGAGCTTCGATCTATTGATGAAAATTGCTTTTTTTCTCAGTTATACACATTTGGATTTGAAATCTTTTCTGGATTTGAAGGTACACGTATACAAAATTTTCACTATGTTACATGGACATCCCACTGCTTTTGCATACATGTGCAAGAAATTGTCAGGTATCAAATTCCAATATATGCTATGGTCTTTGAGGAATACTTCTGGGTGAGATACTGTTATTGGGGTAATGTCATTATTGGACTGTATTTGCCTGGTTTGAAAAAGCCACAGATTTAGGGTTTTTGGATGTCACAAAAATGGACCCAACCCTGTGGAAATACCCATATGTATATGATAGACCAGAATGCAACCGTTTTGAATGTCACAAAACACGCCAGCAAATTTCAGGCATGAGTGAGTTCAGTCATTGAATGATATTTCTTGCTTTAGACTTCTATTTTTTTGGTATATCCTGAAAAGTGTGACTTTCCTGGCTGAATTGATACAATAGGCCACTATCGTAATGTAATTAATTTACACGCTCATAAAGTTACACGCTCATTAATTTCACGCTCATAAAGTTATGCACTCTTCTTTGTCCGCATGCACAATGACAAGCTACATGTATTCGTTCACCTGTTATCAGAATAATATCAGATACCGATAATCATATTTCAAAAGAAAGAATGTGGATAGCATGCAGTGGTTGTTGCTATTAAAGTTGGTCAAGCTACATTGTTTGTCCTACCAAGCAATTGTAATGTATGCCAGTATCATTTTGATTGTACTGTAATGTATAATTCATGAATTTGAAAGAAGTCACATAATTTCAGACCTTTTCATGCATTAGTCTGTTATTTTCACGTATTGACAGATTTACAAGTCTATGGGCATTCTAATAAATGCAAATTTTGGCAAATCTATGGTGGTGAAATTTGTGTAAATAAAACCCCAGTGAAAATTTCAGCTTACAGTATTATTTTTTTGACAGCTCAATACAAGTTCGTCTACCTGGGAGCAAACATGAATAAATTTGAATACATTACAAAGGTGTTCTATTTGAAAGTTCCCCCTAACTTATTGTGCATAGTGTATGACAAAAGAAAAAAAAAAATGAGATCATGCAAATTGTGATGCATTTCTGGTTGTTTTTCTCCACAGGTCGACTTGAATGACCCCCATCCGGAGCTCATCGTCCACTGGGCTGGAGAAGGCAGTGATGTCATCCTCTGTCTCACGCGTGACATCACGCAGACCACTCATTCCGCGAGCTATGTATACATTTCAGACAACTACGGGGTGTCGTTTGTGAACAAGTCTAGTACGATGTTCAGCTCCTCTGCTGGCAGCAGGCCTGTGTATGATCGTTTTTACAGCAGCAAGGCTGACTATCGAAGAGTAAGTATTTTCTTTTTTTTTTAATCTAGATTTGATGGGTGAAATTATAAAATCTGAATGCAGTACTTAGATCCCCAGACAAAGCCACTTTAGGTGTAATAATAAATGTTAATGAATGGTTAAATTATATATCTGGAACTTTTCACCTCTTTATGAGAAGTCCTTCAGCGCTCTACAACTGAAGCATTCTTACCATGGCGTTAGCAGTGAAGCTATTAGGGGCATAAGCCTTTTCAAGGGATAAATTCCTACCAGGCAGGTACCCAATCACCCTTTCATATCACCTGGGTTGAGTGTAGCACAATGTGGATGAATTTATTGCTGAAGCCATATTGCCACAGTAATCTCTAGCCAAGGCCATGGCTAAATCCCCTGTGCTACATAGCCATGTAAACGGCTGGCAACAAACACAGCTGCTATCAAGGCTATGAAATGCATCAGGTCCTACATGTAGGCCTCTGCTTATACAACGACAGCAGTTTCTGTTCTTTCTATTTTGGCATTTGAAATGCTGCGTAGATTTTACAAATATGAAGTTGTACATGTACTGTAGGTCAAGTTTTCTTTTTCTTCTTCAGGACCCATACTTAATACACTGTAATAATAATAATACACAGCTTTTATATAGCGCTTATCAACTCTTCATTAGAATTCTCTATTAGCGCTCTAGAATTGCAGCATTATTACCCTGGCTTTAGCAGTGCAGTCATTACGGCGCTCCGCATTACAAGGAATTTCTTCCTGCCGTCCCCATTTACCTCACCTGCGTTGAGTGCAGCACAATGTGGATGAATCTCTTGCCGAAGGAAATTGAGTTGACGCCCTAGGTGGGATTCGAACCTACGACCCTCTGGTTGAAAGGCGAGATTCAGAACCACCACACTACGGCGCCTCCACGTACTTATTGGTGGCCTGTGTGCCATTAGCCGTCTAAAATTCTGCTAGACCACCTGGCAATTTAGAATAAGTCATATCAGGTGGCTTGGCTAACCACTGAAAAACCATCACACAGATCATGACGGCATTGTGGCCACTGAAGGTCAAAATATCTATGATCCAGTAGCCCGACTGGCCACCAAAAAAAAAGTAAAGGGCAAGCCTTGTGTGATTTTGAGACAAACCTGGTCACAAATCCATATCATGTAAAGTGTACAATGTGCATGAAATCCGCATCCAGTGCATACAAAAGCACTCAACATTATTTGGGAGAAACGTGAAATCAATTAAAAAACACCCCAGATACACATCTACATGCAGGGTCTTGAACCCCGGTCACTTAGGACCCCGGAAGCAACACGATTCACCCCGACTCGTTGTTTTGAGGCAGTCAACTGTGAATTAACAAAGAGTCGGGGTGAATCGTGTTGCTTCCGGGGTCCTATGTGACCAGGGCTTTAGCAAATTTGAAGTTTTTTTTTGACAGCAATCAACCATGGTTTGGCACATCATAAACAATCAGTACTTGGTACACCATGGGTCAGACTGGTGTCACCTGAACTTTGAGCAGAAGTGTTTGTAAACATTGTGATCAAAATGTAAATATCATTATCAAACTTACAAATAATAAACACTAGTCAGGGTGCTACAAGAATTTTTTCACCACTTGCCCAGTCGGGCAACCAAGTTTTAAATTTACTTGCCAGAACAAAACGTTGTCTTGCCCTAAATTGATGGTCAATGCCAATCTGCATATGGAGAGGAAAACTAGTATAAAACTGTTACTTGCCCTTTTGGCAAGTGACGATTTCATTTACTTAGTACTTGCCCGATAGCTTAATTTTGTTGCCCAGGGCATGCGGGCAAGTGGGTTTGTAGCGCCCTGCTAGTTCATTCTACATGTATATGTATGGTTGTAGTGAGGTAGCCAGTGACAATTAAAACAATTAGCATGTTGTGGGTCTTTTATATTGCATGTAAAAGACATGTTTTAATTAAAAACTTTGCTCAGTTCTGGATGCTCTGCCATGGAAACAATATTATGATATAAATTCTCGCCAATTACAATGAAAGAAAATTAAGAACCACAGATGATGCTGTGCAATGTTCAACATACAGTGTAGGCTACATGTAAACAAGTCATTCGAGTCGAGATACCCACAATCCGGTTTTGGGCATATGTGTATGTGCGCAGATATATGAAAATTTGTTTTTCACTTTACTTTAAATATTTCTTGATATTAACTAGTAATATATATGTGCTTTTTAGACCCAGCACCAGACCAAGAAAAATTGGTAATTTTCAGAAATGATAGACGTACTTGTAGCACATACATTAGTTTCCCACACTGGAAATCACCTTTATAACCTCAACAGATCAATATTGATGGTATTGTGAGATATTGTTTGATATCATCTATTGTTGGTGGCGCAAATTACGCCACTCATATTCAACATTGGTACCCCCTGCAATGAACTCTTCACTGATCTCTAAATGGATAAAAATTATGAACAATTCATTTTGAAGAAAATAGGACAGTTTACTTTTTATAGTGATGCAAATTTTATTCAAACTGTCACAAAGTTTGTTCTTTTCAACCTGAATCATTGGGAATTCCCAATACTACATGTATCTCCTTGTTCCAAGACTAGATATGTTTCACTTGCATTTGCAGTGTAAATCAGGGAATGATTTTACTTTCCAGAATTGATTAGCAGTGTTACTGTTAGAAATTGAGGAAGCATTTTCAACACTTTTCTGTACAGTTCTATGTGAAAAAGTTGCTATTTCATATTTTGTGTAGCAATCAGGCTAAAATGCATAGCAAATTGCGATGCTATTCCAGGAAAATTATTCCCTGAGCAATGTTGATTAAGTAAACAAATTCTGTTTTGTGTACCATAAGGAATTCCCAGAATCCCAGTATTATCTCCTTGTTCCAAGACTACATGCTTTTCTTAATGATTTACAATATACAGTGTAAATCAGGGAATAATTTTACTTCTCAGAATTGATTAGCACTGTTAGAATTTAAGGAAGCATTTGCAACACTTTTCTGTACAGTTCTACATCTATGTCAGAAAGTTGCCTAACAAAATATTTTTTGTTACATGCTAAAATATACGTATCGCAAATTGCGAAGCGATGCCAGGAAAATTATTCCCTGAGCAATGTTGATTAAGTAAACGAATTCTGTTTTGTTGATCATTGGGAAGTTCCAGTATTATCTCCTTGTTTTAAGAAGTCCTCGACATGTTTTGCTTGTTACAGTATAAATCAGGGTATAATTTTACTTTCCAGAATTGATTAGCAGTGTTAGAAATTGAGGAAGCATTTTCAACACTTCTGTACAGTTCTGTGTGAGAAAGTTGCGGAACAAAACATTTTTTTTGGTGTCGCAATCAGGCTAAAATGCGTAGCAAATTGCGATGCGATACCAGGCAAATTATTCCCTGAGCAATGTCGATTAAGTAAACAAATTCTGTTTTGTTGATCATTGGGAAGTTCCAGTATTATCTCCTTGTTCTAAGAAGTCCTAGACATGCTTTGCTTGTTACAGTATAAATTAGGGAATAATTTTACTTAGACTCAGAATTGATTAGCAGCACTGTAAGAAATTCAAGGGGAATTACACCCAGACAATAATGTACAGTCAGTAAATGAAGAAAAATCAGATGAACAAACTGTGAAAATTTGAGCAAAACCGGATAATCCGTTCAAAAGTTATGAATTTTCAAGTTATTATTTCCACCTATGTTGAGTATCCTTGAATTGGCATGCGTATAGCTAATTAGCATAATCTATGATGTCATACATGGAGAACTTGTCATTCACTTTGTATATAAATTTATTGAAAATGGATCAATATCTTTCTGGAATGCTTGCAGAATTTATTTGGCTATAATATACTTAACCGAAGAAACAAAATGTTGTCTATTTTTCTGGAAAAAGAAGAAAATGTGAAATTTTGTGTACAAGGCGAATGGAGAGTTCTCCATGTTGGCAGCCATTTTGTGCTTGTACGTATGCCAATTTAAGGAGCCCATGAGGGGTTTAATTACAAACTTTGAAAATCCATAACTTTTGAATGGATTGTCCGATTTTGCTCAAATTTTCACAGTTTGTTCATCTTATTTTTCTTCATTTAATGATAGCAATTTAATGTCTGAGTGTAATTCCCCTTTCAGTTCAGTTCAGATCATCCATTTAATACAAACAGCATAAAAACACTAAAATTTACAAAGTAAAGTATATAGCAGAATATAGTTATAAACTGGTTGACGGTAGCAGCCAAAAAGGAATGCCCTTATGGGAGGCCGACCGATATAAAAACATAACATTGCATATAAAGAACATATTATAAAACACACACATAAAAACACTATATGAAAACTGATCAATATAACAAAACAAAACAAAAGACAGCAGAGACACTAAAACAAAGTACTGTTATCATAAAGAATATTGCATCAATAGTGATATATAGGATATGACGAGGCTCAGGAGATAACCAATCGGGCGAAATCAATGATACTGTCCGATAAGAAATCTTCTAAGCCGAGACTTGAAATTGAGGAAGCATTTTCAACACTCTTCTGTACAGTTCTGAGTAAGAAGTTGCTAAACAAAACATTTTTTTTGTGTAGCAATCAGGCTTTAAATGCATTCTAAAAATTTTGCAATGCGATACCAGGAAAATTATATGAGCGAATGACAATATGACCCAGATACGTTGACAAAGAGAGCCTCGGTGAATCATACAAATCCTGATTGGTTGGGGGATGGAAGCCATTGTTATTCCTGAACAAATAAGAAAAAATCTATTTCATATTCTGGCAATAACCAGGAGGTGCCAGCACATGTACAACACACAGTACATTTGCAATGTGGGTTGTGCCACATTGTACAATGACAATAGTCATCATGCATTATGTACAGATTCAAGTTCGCGGGCAATAAAATGCATTCATGTGTGAATTGTATGAGAATGGCTCTCTGTGTTTATGGCGAATGTAGCTATCTGTAGGTTTTGGCATACAAATCATCTGGGAATTTATTTTGTGTGCAATTCTCATACATTCATGAGCATCTAAAACATAAAGAATTATATTTTGTAAAATGTACAATGTATGGTGTGTGAAAGACTAAATTGTTTGGAAAAAAGCTAATGAAAAATAAATCCTGTGTGATTTAATAAAGCTGTTGGCAGGAAAGGATTGGGTGAGGGATGGGAGGAAATAGAAAGAGGAATAGATGGATGGATGGATGGATGGATGGATTAATGGTTAGAGGAATGGATAGATGGATGGATGGATGGATCAATGAAGGGATGGATGGATGGATGGATGGATGGATAAATCGATGGATGGATGGATGGATGGATGAAATGGATGAATGAATGGATCTGGATGGATGGATGGATGGATGGATGGATGGATGGATGGATGGATGGATGGATGGATGGAATGATGGATGGATGGGTGGATGGATGGATGGATGGATGGATGGATGGAAGGATGGATAGATAGATGGATGGATGGATGGATAAATGGATGGATGGATGGATGGATGAATGGATCTGGATGGATGGATGGATGGATGGATGGATGGATGGATGGATGGAATGATGGATGGATGAATGAATGGATCTGGATGGATGGATGGATGGATGGATGGAATGATGGATGGATGGAAGGATGGATGGATGGATGAATGGATGGATAGATGTATGGATGGATGGAGGGACGTTGAAAAGGGGAGGAGGAGGGATGTGAAGGAAATAGGAGGATAGTAAGGAGAAAGGGTTAGAAGGAATGAGTAATAATGGGAGAGAGAGGAAAAGAGAAGGAGGAAATGGATAGATTGGATACAATCTACATGACAACCTACTGTAATCATTACAGTTGGAATTGGAAGAGAATGTCTCTCATATGGTTTCCATATTTTGTATTTATATCCATCACAATATAATGACAATTTGCAGACAGGATATTGTTACGAAGGTCACAACAAATAGAGGGGAAAGAGAAAAACATTATTGTCAAACAAATTTGTGTCAATAAAACGATTCATCATTCTGTAGTGCAACGGTACTGAGTGGTTCTCACTAGTAATAGAAGGCATTTTCTTTATTCCCCTTCAACCCTACGAGCTCCTAAACTTGAGGAAACTATAAATAAATAATAGCATTTTGCAGTGTTTATGCCCTACCATTTTTTTAATTACAGTCAAACCTTGTAATAAAGAGCACTGATATAATGAGATCTTGTTATAACAAGGTAGTTTTCAGGGTCTTATGTCTTTGTATTTTGTTTTATTTTGGCCCTGATATAACAAGTTTTCGATATAAAGAGATAATTTCTGTGGTCTCAATGGCCTCGTTATAACGAGGTTTGACTATATTGGTAACAAGGCAAAAAATAACTATTTGTGCATTTTAATAACCACAACCATTTATGTACCATTCTGTAGAAAAAAAACTTTTTTTTAAAAATATATTTTAATTCATTTTTTTTGTCATACCATGTGATACAGAGGGAAATAGTATGCCTACCTGTTGCCAAGTTAAGCAAGATTAAAGATTACATGTAATTTTGATCAATCCAAAAGCTCTGCCCCTTCAGCCAGTCTGTCCCGCCAAGACACAATATTTAGGGGGAAAGAATTACGGCTCATCATATTTTTCTGTGAGGAAAAAAAATATTCTGGCCTCCGGGTTTAATTGGTTATTAACACTTAATCAGTATATTATGCAGAAAATGTCCTGTTTGCATTGACCTAATACCTGATATATTTGTTAGAGGAAATTACAACAGATTGTTGAGAAAGACTCCGCACTTGGTTAATGTTTGCGTAATCCTACCATTTGACCTTTATTTTTGCGTTCACATGATTGTTTAAATGCAGGAAGTATGAGCGAAATGCAATCCATTTGGAGTGTTTTCCTCGGTATCTGTAAATGTATATCATTACATTAAAATTCCACAGATCTACATGTACACATGTACGTGGAATAGTCTACTTACATGTGTATAACACATATCAGGATATTAATGTGCAAAAAAATATGATTGTGGCACTACTGTAGCACAATGGTTTACTGCATGTATATAGCATACAATGTATTTTATGTGTTTAACTGCCATGGTACAATGCCTGTGTACTAATAGCTTCAAATGTATGGACGTTACTTGCTGATATGGAAGTAGTTGGGTGTTGCCAGTTGGGTATTCCCAACTCCAGTCAATAACAACTTAACTGCAATGCTTGGAATCCAGTTTGTACATGTATACAATATTTGTTGCTATGTGGGGCAAGCCTATGCCTGGCAAACTTTTGGGTTGTCGAGCACAACATACATACATGCATAGAGAATGTATAAAGTTTTACTAGTAAATCTGTATATTGCATACATGTACATGCCATACATTACTTGTTCGCTTTGTTGGGCAAACCTCCAGCAAGCTATCGGGTTGTAGAGAACAACCTTTGTTTTAGAGAAGCATAGAATGTAATTAGTAAACCTGTCTATAACGGGTTCCATGACAAATGCTCCGGCGACAATTGCTCCGGCAAAAAACTGACACAGTAAGCCTAATGTCAAACCTAATCCCAAACCTAACCCTAACCCTAATCCTAAT
>BQKZ01003329.1:13755-46266 GCA_036244855.1 Temnopleurus reevesii
TTCCACTCAAAATTTGGTATTATTTCAATTGAAATAACAAAATGCTCATAAATTAATGCAAAAACAATCACTATTGCAGTCAAATAAATCCTAATATGGTGTTGCCATTGTTTCTTTGAATTTCCAGGATTTTTCGTCCCCTGCACACTGTATACTTTGAAAAACAGATTTTCATGTTTCGAGAAGGATATTACAAAAACTGTGTAAAAACACCATTCTAAGGGAAGTTATCTTCGAAAAAAGACATATTTGAGCACTTATAGGCCAATTTTATTTTTTGGGGTTCAGGACCACTTGCTGTGGAATGGCCCAAATACTGTGTAATTTACAGGTCCTTTGAAGTTGTACAGAAAAAAGGCAAATGGAAAATATATCTTTCGTAGTCTGCAATATATGAACGATTGAATTTATATTCAGAGGCATGAAAATGATAAATGGAGGAGACAAGTTGAGATTTTCATGCACATCTTATTTGAACAAAATACTATCCATTTTGAGTGTTTTCCTCGGAATCAGTAAATCTATATTATTATCCACAGATCTAAAATGTATGCATATGTGGAATAGTCTACTTACATGTACCACACATATCAGGATATTAATTGAAATATATGAACTTGGCAGTTGGCACTACTGTGGCACAATTATGTACATGCATACTACAATGTACATTTTATGTGTTTAACTGCCATGGTACAATAGGCCTGTTTACTAATACTAGTAATAGATTTAAATTTATGGCTGTTAATTGCTGATGGAAGCAGATGGGTATTCCCAACACCAGTCAGTAACAACTGAACAGTTATGCTTGAAATCCAGTTTGTGTACTTGTTGCTATATTGGGCAAACCTTGGGCAAACTTTTGGACTGTTGAGAACAACCTGTATAGCGTACGCATAAAATGTAATAGTAACCCTGTCTATTACATGCCATACATTATATGTTGCTATGTTGGGCAAACCTAGGGCAAACTATCAGGTAGTAGAAGAACAACCTTTATACGGGGAGAAACACAAAATGTTTTTAAATAGTAAACAGGTGTACATGTGTGGTCATGTTACAAAATATTGGATGATAACAGTGAAGCTAGATTTTTGAAAGGTGCAATGGGGGAAAGTAGTCAAGGTCTTTAATCAGAGTGTTTCATACGTTTTTATGCCTCCGGAGGCATTATGTTTTCGGGTTGACCATCTGTCCGTCTGTGCGTGCATGTGTGCGTCCGTGCTGACCTTGTTACTGCGATAAGTTCAGAACCGCTAGTCTTGAATTTTCAGGGAATAATTTTAGTTTTCACGTTTGATTAGCAGTTTTATGAATTGAGGAAACATTTCCAACACTTTCCCATAAAGTTCTATGTGAAAAAAGTTACACAAAACATCATTTGTGTAGCAATCATTCTACAATGCCTATCAAATTGTGATGCGATACCAGGTATATTATTCCTGTATTTATCTTTGAACAGAATATAAAAATTATAATCTAGGGCTTTTGCGGATAGACCATGATACAGTATGCAATGTTAATGTTCATTAATTATGTGAAGTACACGAATACGCTGATCAATTCCAACAAAAACACTTCAAATGAATAGCTGATACTTCCTGAATGAAGGCAATAAATAATGTATGCATAGCAGTTGAGTCATGTCCTGGTATAGACCATTTTTTTTGTTCTAATATGGATGTATCAATTCTATTGGAGTTATACTAATTAAATCATATTTATGCATGGAAAGGTGCATAGAAATAAAAACTCAAGAGTCATTAAAATTTTTTTTTATCATTAATGTTTTTGTAATATTTCTGTTTAGCACCATGAGCATCACAGCCTGGCGTATCCGGGTGCTATTTATAGTACTCATATCATTATTGTTATGATTACTTTGCCTGTGTTATGTGTCTTGCCTGGTGAAGATGATTCAGAAAGGGACAGTTCCCAGATATCTCAAAATTATATACTATTATATATATATATATATATTATTTGAAATACCAGATTTTTTGTTTTTCTTAACATTTTACTTTACTCCGTTTCCAATTCTCTATCTAGATAACCACTGCTACAAGTACCTGTACATGTATAAACGTTGAGTGATCGTTTCCATCTATTTCCTTTAAAAATGTATACCAGCATTGATGTTAGCTTAATTTTTTTTTAAATAAAAAAACAAACTTTGAAATAAGTATTATTCTTTGTGTGCAATTGTATTATCCTATTCATTTGTTTTTATGTAAAATTCATTATGTTTTTCTGTGTTATGATATTGTACTTTATGTTTTAGCAGGGCCATCTTGAAAAGCAGGCCATGTGGCTTGAATGAGACCACCCTGTTTTTAAAAGAAAACTTGAATAAATAATAAATAATTAAATAAACTTTAACTTTTTTTTTATTCCTGTTTTGTTTTTCATTGCAGTATATGTTCACAGACACAGTTAACTCGCTGGTCACGACAACGCTAGATTCAGGGGCATCGTTCAGCACTTTCAGCATCCCTTTCAAACCAAGTTCCATCTTTACGCATCCCTCAAACCCAACCATCGTTCTAGGAATGGATGAGAATGATGAGTCTAAAAAGGTAAGATGGAAAGTGATTTTCTTCATTTTATGAAATTAGGCATTTTTCTTGCTTTACCACTCGTGAAACAAAAATTTGGTTGCCCGGATTGACATTTTTGAAAAATTATGTTGGAAGTAATTTGGTCATGTCGACGACGCTAGATTCAGGGGCGTCGTTCAGTACTTTCAGCATCCCTTTCAACCCAACCATCGTTCTTGGGATGGATGAAAACGATGAGTCTATTAAAAAAGGTGAGATGGGAAGTAGTCTTCAACTCATGAAGAAACATTTTTTTTTTAAAGAATTTTTAGAACATATTTCAAGGGGAAAATAATCTGTACATCTATGCCCCCCCCCCAATCTCAAAATGCCCTTCCAATGTATGATTCACATGTTTTTTTTATAATTTAGAGCGTCGGTTTTGTGGTGGGCAATCAAAGTATTCTTTTCCCTGCCTGTATAGCGCTAATGTGCACTGCACACAGCTATTGAATTGCCAATTCAATTTTGGTTTTCTCTGAACATCAAGATCTGATTCAATGCTGTTGAGCTATGAGATGGTGTTTTGAGAGGAATATTAATAGCAGAGTTCAAAGATCATGAAATACTGTGGATGCTTGTATGGCATCAATAGATCTATACAAATCATATTCAGAGTTCTTTATGTGAATGTGATCACGTGTGACTCGTGTGATATCATGAATTTGATCTCCTGTTCCCCCCACCCCCCCCCTCCCCCTTACAGTATTTATGCACTTTTGTCGATGTTGAAAAGGTAATTTAGTTTTTTTTTTCATTTTCAAAAATACTTCAGGTGGAAAATATGATTTCCATCTATACCCCCCCAAAAAAAATCGCAAAATGCCTTTCCAGTTTGTATTTGACATGTTTTTTTGTATAGTTTAGAGAGTCGATATGTGGAGGGCGACCCAAGATGTTTTTTGTTGGCCTACATGGAAATACACACTAATGATCAAAGCGCCATTACACACAGCATGTTGAATTGTGAATTTAATTTTGTTTTCCTCTGAACATCAAAAGATTCAATGCTGTTGAGCTATGAGATGGTGTTTTGAGAGAAATATAATGGCGGAGTTCAAAGATCATGAAATTCTGGTGATGCTTGCATTGTATCAATAGATCTACTGTATACAAACCAGATCCAGAGTGTGCGAATGTGATCACGTGTGACTCGTGTGATATCATGAATCTCATTGTCTGTTTTGCTCTGCCTGCCCAAGAGAAACGCAGTATCCGCATTTTTGTTGACTTTGACTTTTTTTGCATAAAAGGCAGTCGACAACAGTTTTTCATGTGACAAATTCAGTTCACTAAAAAGAGATCTGGAAACCCCCTCTATTTCATAACTTCAGAATGCATTATCTACACGTTCCTATTGGACTTCGGGGAATAATTTTCCTGGTATATCAATTTGCTATGTATTTTAGCGTGATTGCTGTACAAAAGATGTTTTATGTAGCAACTTTTCCACATAGAACTGTACAGTAAATTGTAGGAAATGTTTCCTCAATGTCTAAAACTGCATATGTGAAAGCTAAAATTATTCCCCGGACTTGACCGCATAAAATGGTCAGTATCACAGATCGTGCCAACTGTAGATACTGCATTTACCCCCTTTTTTTTGGGGGGGGGGGCACTGTTTACTCTATCTGGTACATATGTACAAATGCACGAATGAATCCAAAACAAATTTTATATACACTGTAATGTAAGCCTGCATGTAGAATGTTCACAACCAACATTTAGCACAGGACAAGGGAGCGTAGTGGTGTAGTGGTTCGGACTCTCGCCTCTTAACTAGAGGGTCGGTGGTTCGAATCTCTCCCAGGGCGTTAATTTCCTTCAGCAAGAAATTTACCCATAGTGTGCTGCACTCAACCCAGGTGAGGTGAATGGGTACCTGGCAGGATTATATTCCTTGAAACGCCAAGTGCGCTAATGAAGTGGCTGCCGGGCTAAAGCCAGGGTAGTAATGCTGCAATCGTAGAGCGCTTAGAGAATTCTTAGAGTTGATAAGCACTATATAAAAGCCATTCATAATTATTATTATTATTATGTACCATGGATGTACCAGTACCAAAGACAAAGGTGCGGTTTTTATTGTTCAATCATTTCCACAGCTCCTGCACCATGACATGTTCACAGGCATACAATTTAT
The DNA here is from genome assembly GCA_036244855.1 of Temnopleurus reevesii. Taxonomy (NCBI): domain Eukaryota; kingdom Metazoa; phylum Echinodermata; class Echinoidea; order Temnopleuroida; family Temnopleuridae; genus Temnopleurus; species Temnopleurus reevesii. The sequence goes on from BQKZ01003329.1 coordinate 18,493, forward strand.
TGTTTTATCACCGGAGTGATTGATGTTTATTGCCCCATTCTCCAGCCAGTTTTTCATTACACATTAGGGGCGTTTGCACGAAATCAAAGGGTAACTGAGGCAGCATTTGCACTAGAAAGTTGATTCAAATTGTGATTTAGATTTTGAGCAGAAGGACTGAAACTGAAAGGAGTACATTACGCATGCCCAAGCTTTCAGATAACAACAAAGAAAAAGGGAGAGAAATTGGGTTTTTGGCGTGTATCATTCAAATTATATGAATATTTACGTCACAAAACTGTAATACATGTACAAATAAAACAAAACTATACTGCGAAATAAAGCAAAATTATACTGCGAAAACCTCAGAGACAACCAAGAGATACAATGAAAGCTGGATCAAAACATTCATTGCACACATGTACCTGCTCGGTAGAAATGCCTGTAATATGCGATGTATGTTGGGATTAGATTCCTCTGACTGTTCGCAATAGGCCAGATTACTAATATATTCAAATTTATGCCAGTTTTTTGCAGACTGCTGTAGTATCGTATTCCTAAAACCGATTAGTTACAATCGAAATACAATACTTGGAATCCAGTTTGAATATTACTCCTTGCTATGTAGAGCAAGCCTCAGGCAAGCTTTCTTGTTGCCTAAGAATAACTTTAATGTACAAAGAGAGCATCAAATTTGCATCTATTTATAGTAAACGCGCCATTTCTGTCAGTGGGGTTATACTTTCGAATAATCTTACTCCGAAATGTCATTTGGATCGCGATACGCATCACCAGAAAATCTTGCTCAAATTACGAATTATTACGATCCTGAGATCAATTTCCGGATAATGGTAGTTCCCTTTTGTGCAAACGACCCTATTGTGCACCATAACAAATCTGGGATGGGAGGAGTTTCATTGGACTTTGATTTTAATTGATTGGAATAATGTTTCCCTCTTCACAGCGCTTCATATTTTATTTATGCATATACATGTTTTGGGACATGAATAGTCTTTTGTATAAATACAAGTCTAGTCAGGATGCATATAACAGACCCCCAACCATTGGGAATGTTTGAGGAAATATTATGATTTTTTTTAAAACAATTTTGAGAGAGTTTACACCCAACAAAGAGCAAAAGAAAAATGTAGCAAAAGTGAAATACAGTGGAAACTCACTATATGAGAGAGATCTGCTATAAAGGGATTACTCCTATAGCAAGATATTTTGTATGGTCCCAAGCACTTTGTTATACCGAGTTTCCATTGTATAACAAAACCAAAATGAAAACCAGCCAAACCCTGAAACAAAAACTGAACCAAAATATAAAACATCAAACCATATCACATCAAAACAAAACAAAAACAAATAATTAAAAACTGGAAACTAAATAAAATAGCATCAAATGCGGAACACGAAACTAAAAACAAAAAATATAAAATCACTGGACATCATCATAAATTGATCTAACTCTCCAGATACTATAAAAGCCGACATAAATTTCAGCGAATTCAATGAAATTCAAACATTTTCACATATCAGCGAGTTGTTATTTTCACGTTTTTGAAAAATTATTGTACATATAAATAAAGGCTATCAGCATTCGAATGAGTGAAAATTTTAGCGAATTAATGATCAACAAGTTTATGGAAATAAAACCTCAATGAAAATTTCAGCTCTATATACAGTAGCTAAATTTATGCGAAACATATTAAAAAAATAAATATTTTTCTGAGCTTTTGCTCAGTACTTTACGGGGGAAAATCTATAAATTTTGTTCACCAATTTGTTAATTTTTCTCCTTGCTTGCAGCTCTATCTCTCAGAGAACTTTGGAGCGACATGGAATCTTGTGNTATAAAGGGATTACTCCTATAGCAAGATATTTTGTATGGTCCCAAGCACTTTGTTATACCGAGTTTCCATTGTATAACAAAACCAAAATGAAAACCAGCCAAACCCTGAAACAAAAACTGAACCAAAATATAAAACATCAAACCATATCACATCAAAACAAAACAAAAACAAAAAACTAAAAACTGGAAACTAAATAAAAGAGCATCAAATGAGGAACACAAAACTAAAAACAAAAAATATAAAATCACTGGACATCATCATAAATTGATCTAACTCTTCGGATACTATAAAAGCCAACATAAATTTCAGAGAATTCAATGAAATTCAGACCATTTCACATATTAGCAAGTTGTTATTTTCCCATCTTACAGATTATTGTACATAAGTCTATGAGGATTCTAATGAGTGAAAATCTTAATAAATTCATGATTCTCAAATTTGTGAACATAAAACCCCAGCAAATATTTCAACTTATAAAGTATTTTAAAATCTTAATTTTATTCATTTTTTCCTTGCTTGCAGCTCTATCTCTCAGAGAACTTTGGAGCGACGTGGAATCTTGTGGATCAGGATGTGAAAAGTTTTAACTGGTAAGGTCAAAGGTCATTCAATCTTCAAAAGTTTTATGTAAATTTAGTTCAAAAGTAATACTTTGACTCATTATTAAGATTTCACTTTTTTATGTGTCCTTTACTGGTTTGAGGAGGTTGGGATGGAAAACCTGCAGGTTATGGAGATTAAGTTCTCCTTTTCCACGCTCCGGCAGCCCTCCCAACTGCATACGTGTTCATTATATTATGTGTAATTCTTGTATCTGTGTATCTTTCATTTACACTGTAACTGTTTTGAATTTGGTGAATAGATATGATAATAAAATAATATTTATGAACTGAATTTCAATGCCACACTTCATTCAGTACTGAATATTAATGCCCAAATTTAATGACTAATTCTAATTGGCGGAATCTGCCCCAGATCAATTTTAGGACTGACCAATAACGGGTTCTCTTTCCTTCTAAATTCCTAGCTCCCTGCCAGAACTGAGAGGGTGACAAGCACTGAACATTGTTTTTTTTTTTGGGGGGGGGGGAGCTTTTATACCCTCACAATAGCTTCCTACATGGACCCCACAGTTTTTAATCTCCTAACTCTTAGCTCCCTGCCAAAATTTACAGTGCAATAAACACATTATGCTTTTTGTGGGGGGGGGGGGGGGGAGGGGGAGGTATCATGTCCTTACAATAGCTTGCTACAATATAGCTTTGCATTTTGGTATTAAAGCATTCTGGTAGGACTGCTTGATTTATATTTGTAACAATTTCTCATCTTAGGGGAGTGGATCCATGGGATAGAACCGATACCATCTACGTCGAGAGAGAAGAAGTCGGTGGCACGAGCTCGGTCTACAAATCGGACGACTTCTTCGATAATAACCGCCAGCTTGTCATCTCCGGAATCAAAGACTTTGAAGTCCGGGATGATTATCTGTTTGCGACGCAGGAGAAAGCGGGCACGGTAAGGAACATTTCGTAAACCTCAATTTTCCAACCGATTCTATTTTTCACTATGAATTGATTATGACTCTGGGCACTTTCACATAGAAAATTTCCATCATGGAAAAATGGGTATGCTAATATCCACACAATGCAAACATATTAATTTGCTGCATTTTTTGCTTTCTGTATTTGTGAATAAATGAAACAATGTCTATAAATATAATGGCGTGATTACAGAAAGAAGGTAATAATTCAGTATTTATGTATGAATGTCGGCAAGATATCAACTTGATGGGTTTGGTCAATGGGTTTGTCAACAGCTTTTAAAACTAGATTTTTAGAATTCAAGTATCACTACAGGATATACATGTATACTCAGGGGAAATAACTTTTCTTTTTTATCAAGTGGAATAAAGTTGCTTTTCAATGATGTGGCCTTTGGAAAGAATTTGAAAAATTAAAAAAGGGAAGAACAATTAAAATAAAAGTAGTTTGGTTTTGTACAATATTTATCCAGTACAGTACATTTATGTCCATCAGATTTAGTGGACTTAAGAAAAAGAGACAGCAAAGATAAAAGAAGTTTCATTTTCACGTTTTAATTGGAAATATACACTATAATGTAGAATACAGAGCGTCGTGATGTAGTGTTTTGGACTCTCGCCTCTTAACTAGAGGGTCGGTGGTTCGATTCTCTCTCAGGGCGTTAATTTCCTTCAGCAAGAAATTTACCCATAGTGTGCTGCACTCAACCCAGGTGAGTTGAATGGGTACCTGGCAGGAATCTTTATTCCTTGAAATGCCAAGTGCGCTGGTGGCTGCCAGGCTAAAGCCAGGGTAATAAATGCAAAGCACCTTGAGCACTCAGCAATGAGTGGATACGTGCGCTATATAAATTGCATATATATATTATATTATATTATTATTAATCTAAATTTATCTCAAATGGATATTTAATTGTAAGCTCTGTCAGGTGTTCTTGAAATCATACCAAAATTGAGAGTTTATAGGCAGATAAAGGAAGTATTCCAAACTATTGAACTTTTAAGCTTATTCATGCAGTACTTTTTAAATGAACAAATACATGAACAAGTGAAAGTTAGGTTTTTTTTAAAAGTTTAATCCAATTCATACCAATTCAATTAAAAGCATAAGTTCAATTCAATTCAATGTTTATTTAAAACATATATAATTGCAGCCAGAATTGTGACATATCCTACAATGAAAATCTCATTTACAATACATGTATTTAATAGCATAACATATGTAATTTAATAAAATTATTTAAAAAATAATTGTCATTAATGATTGACTGCAATCTTACAAGCTTACAAATTAGTACAAATTGTAATATATTCATTGGAATTATTAAGAAGAAGAGGAAGAAAAGGAAGAAAAAAGACATTAAAAAAAAAATGAATTACATGTATGTATGAATTGAAGAATAAGTAAAGTATACATGAACTTTGGGAAATGCTACAAAAACTAAACAAAAGCTGATAAACGAGTCAAAAGTAGGTAGAAAATCACATTTGTGGCATTTGTTGTTTCCTGCAATACAGCTTCCCGAGTTTCCTATATGACCCAATCCATTGCAAATTGCGTATTAACAATTTGAATCTAGTCGGAACGTCCTGTTTAAAAATTTTTTTCAAGCTTTTGCTCAGTCCTTTTGAGGACTACATATATCTCTTGAAAGAAAACTCTACACCACATGGTCCAACCGCAAACCCATTCAAATGTTTGCTACATAATGCAAGTTCTAATACTGGGGAAGTTTGTGGGAGTCATAACATTCAAATAGGATTGTATGCCTTGGGTACAGACCTTTTTTTGGTCCGAGATTAAATGATATCATATGCTATTTCTATCTCTCTGTATTGATCACACTTGAATAACATTATCTCGGTTAGGCATGACGATTTCACCATGAACAAATGAGTTTGCTATTTGTTTTTCATCCTATCCTGTTCCAGCCCGAACTTTTTTCGGTTCAGTAGCTTTCTCTTTATAGGAACTCTATTCAAACAACAGTGAACTTGTACGTGTACTGTATCTGTATGAGAGAGTACAAAGGGTCATGCATATTGTTTTGTTTGATGGATTTATGATATATATAGAACTATTGTATTGGGAGCAGATGGCGCAATTTTCGCTGATCTAAACATGCATCAGAGTAAAAATACATGTCAGTTTTGTTTAAAGGTAAAATACTTCTTTTGCAGCCTAGAATTTGACTTTCCAAGATTTTTGTGTTATGTTGAAGAGTACTAAATGTTGGAACTTATCACCAATCTATTAAGCACAAAGATTGGTCATGATAGGCGCATTTATAGTTATTCCAATAATAATTCTTCTATTCGGGCCTCAAAATTAATGGACCGTGCGTTCAAAATTCAAAACAGCCGTTGGCAATTGGTTGACCAATAGCGCAAGAGTATATCTCAGTGCGTATTCCGCATGGTGTGGCAGTGTATTGAAGTGCGCACTGTATGTGCTCTTACCATGTTTTGCGTGTGTGTGGTACCGTAATACGCTAGGAATATCGCGATACCGTTGGTGTCAAGATGAATTGTGACAGAATAGATTTTTATTTGAATTAAATATTCTGGACTACATTCAATCAAAATACTTCACAGAGGTTATCATTTTGATGTACACAACAAGTTGTAACCATAAAATGTGTGCAAATGTAGTTTTCTACCTTTAAAGGGTAAATTCCAAGTTGTATAAAGCCAGGGTAACAATGCTGTGATTGTAGAGTGCTTAGGGACTTCTCATGAAGAGGTGATAAGCGCTATATTATTATTATTATTATGATGATATTAAAAAGTCTATTTAATAGAGATGATCTCAATGGAATGCATTTTAAATATGAACTCACTTATTTTCAACTGTACTGTACAGTTGTGTGTAAAAAATAGGTTGCTTAACAAAATATTTTTCGAAAAGGCCAATTCCATTGCTTTGTGATGTCCATATGTTTGATAGTATTCCTTGAAATTTAACATATGTGCCACAGATACTATCTATCTCCTACATATTGATGTCAAGCAATTTATAAAACAATATTCAAGAGATTTGTGACAGACGAGACATGTTCCTGGAATTGCCCATAAGCAGATATGCTAGACTGCTAGAAAATTGTGATTCAATTCGAGGAAAAGATCTTTGAACCTGTTTGGAAATGAGCGCTTTATACATTTTATGTATTGTTATCATCATCATTTTTATTATTATTATTCTTCCCTACATTTTATACCAGAGCCAACCAGTTCTTCTGTGAATAATGAAATGATGAACTTTGATATTGATTTTTTCCATCGCGCATCATGATCAAATGATCACAATCCGAAGAATTGGCGGAGTTGCAGTGAAAGCCTCATTTCTTTATAAAGGATTGAATTTCTGCACCATCAGCCATTACATTACTGAAGAAGGAGAGAGAGAAGAGAGGGAGAGAGAGAGAAGAGAGAGAGAAAGAAAGAATGAGTGGGAGAGAGAAAGAAAGAGTGGGAGAGAGAAGGAGAGAGAGAGAGAAAAAAGAGCAGTGTGAGAGAGAAAGAGAGAGAGGAAAAAAACAGCAAGAAAAATAATGAGGTTAAGTTGCTATTGAATTCAAATGCTTTTCTGACTGGAACTGCTATATTTCGCTGAACGTAGTGTTTGACTCTTTGTTATAGATTACATGTATTTTGTAATCACACATTAGGAACATTAGCATGAATACAAGGAAATGACATTCAAAACCAAGTACACAAACGCTCCATGACGCCTCATGACATGAGAGAAATTTTTAGAATACGATGCAAGTCCTACTAAGCTATTGCTTTGAAGTTTGAGCCAGAGGGATTATGATCTAATTCATCATAATTGAATGATTATGTAGTATTTATGAGCAATTTCGATAACCTGATGAATAGTAGTACTTTATAGAAATAATGTAGGAATGACAGAAAAAAAAAATTGAGGAAATGACATCTAAAACCAAGTACACAAACGCTCCATGATGCCTCATGATGTGAGAGAAATTTTTGGAATACAATGAAAATCCTACAAAAAAGCACTTTGTACCAGAGGGATTATGATAATGATCTAATTGATCATAATTGAATGATTATGTAGTATTTATGAGCAGTTCTTATAACCTGATGAATAGTATTTTATTGAAATAATGTAGTAATGAGAGAAAAAAATTGAGGAAGTGACATCTAAAACCAAGTGCACAAACGCTACATGATGCCTCATTACGTTGGAGAATTTTTGGAATACAATGCAAGTCCAATAAAGCTTTTGCTTCGAGCCAGAGGGATTATGATCTATAAATTGATGATAATTGAATGATTATGTAGTATTTATGAGCAATTTTGATAACCTGACCATAGTATACTTTATAGAAATAATGTAGGAATGACAGAAAAAAAATGAGGAAAAGACGCCTAAAACAAAGTACACAAACGCTCCATGACGCCTCATTACGTTGGAGAATTTTTGGAATACATTTCAAGTCTATTAACCAAGCTTTTACTTTGAGCCAGAGGAACGATAATCTAATTGATGATAATTGAATAATTATGTAGTATTTATGAGCAATTTTGAGAGCCTGACAAAAGTAGTGCTTTATTGAAATAATGTAGTAATGAGAGAAAAAATTGAGGAAATGACATCTATTAAAAACCAAGTACACAACCACTCCATGACGCCTCATTTACGTGAGAGAAATTTTTAGGAATACAATGCAAATCCTAAGCTCTAATGTTGAGCCAGAGGGATGATGATCTAATTCATCATAATTGAATGATTATGTAGTATTTATGAGCAATTTTCATAACCTGACCATAGTTACTTTATAGAAATAATGTAGGAATGACAGAAAAAAAAACGAGGAAAAGACGCCTAAAACCAAGTACACAAACGCTCCATGACGCCTCATTACGTTGGAGAATTTTTGGAACACAATGCAATTCCTACCCAGCTTTTACTTTGAGTGAAAGGGATAATGATCTATTTGATCATAATTGAATGATTATGTAGTATTTATGAGCAGTTCTTATAACCTGACCATAGTAGTACTTTATAGAAATAATGCAGGAATGACAGAAAAAAAATGAGGAAAAGACGCCCAAAACCAAGTACACAAACGCTCCATGATGCCTCATGACGTTGGAGAATTTTTGGAATACAATGCAAGTCCAATAAAGCTTTTGCTTCGAGTCAGAGGGATTATGATCTATAAATTGATGATAATTGAATGATTATGTAGTATTTATAAGGAATTCTGATGACCTGACAAAACTACTTATTGAAATAATGTGGTAATGAGAGAAAAAATTGAGGAAATGACATCTAAAACCAAGTACACAACCGCTCCATGATGCCTCATGACGTTGGAGAATTTTTGGAATACAATGCAAGTCCAATAAAGCTTTTGCTTCGAGTCAGAGGGATTATGATCTATAAATTGATGATAATTGAATGATTATGTAGTATAATATGAGTATATTACCTGATGAATAGTAGTACTTTATAGAAATAATGTAGGAATGACAGAAAAAAAATGAGGAAATGACGCCTAAAACCAAGTACACAAACGCCCCATGACGCCTCATTACGTTGGAAAGCTTTTACTTTGAGCCAGAGGAATGATAATCAAATTGATAATAATTGAATGATTATGTAGTATTTATGAGCAGTTCTTATAACCTGATGAATAGTATTTTATTGAAGTATCATTAAAAGAGAGAATGAGATAAAAAGTGGTTTTGTGAGTACATTTGAGGAAGAAATGTGAGATACATGTATATACAGACAAGTTTCTTGCTAGTAGCACTGACATGGTATTCCCTGAAACGTACTTTGTTTTTACTTTAAGCGCATAGAGACCCTTGTATTATGCGCTATAAAGCATAAATTGTTATTGTTATTATTATTATTCTCTAAGCTGCAATTATCACATTGGTTTTATTTTGGCCAATTTCACTTTCCTAGCCTCAAGAAAATTTCCACCTTGTATGATGCACATTCACATACTCACAAACACTGTAAAAAATGGAAAAATAGCAGCATGCCAAATTGTCAAACTGGTCCCAAAAAGCGGAAATATCTGGATGCAAAGATATTGACTTACTCAGTTAATCACATTTGTTTGGCATTATGATCTGTAACGTACCAGTATTTTTCCTAGAAAGAAGGAACTATTTTACATGAAACTGAATGCCAATTATGATAATGATATGAATCTTTGTTCCTTTGTATCAGAGGGAGTTGATTCTATGCAATTTAATATAATAATATTTATATCATAATATTTCGGATTTATATAGCGCCTTTTCGGTCAGTATTGACTGGTCAAAGCGCTTCCGATATTATTACCCGGTCACTGGATAGCAATTCAAGTCCTAGCATCTATGTAAATTGTAAATTAGGGATATTTCATAATTATGAATACAGGCAGATTTTCTAGGGGTATATTGCAGGGGGGGGGGGGGGGNGGAAGAATAACAATGGAGAATGTATAGAATGAGAAGATGGAGAAAGAGGAAGATGAGAAAAAAGAAGAAAAGGAGGAAGAGTAGGGAGACGAGGAAGAATAACAATGGAGAATGTATAGAATGAGAAGATGGAGAAAGAGGAAGATGAGAAAAAAGAAGAAAAGGAGGAAGAGTAGGGAGACGAGGAAGAATAACAATGGAGAATGTATAGAATGAGAAGATGGAGAAAGAGGAAGATGAGAAAAAAGAAGAAAAGGAGGAAGAGTAGGGAGACGAGGAAGAATAACAATGGAGAATGTATAGAATGAGAAGATGGAGAAAGAGGAAGATGAGAAAAAAGAAGAAAAGGAGGAAGAGTAGGGAGACGAGGAAGAATAACAATGGAGAATGTATAGAATGAGAAGATGGAGAAAGAGGAAGATGAGAAAAAAGAAGAAAAGGAGGAAGAGTAGGGAGACGAGGAAGAATAACAATGGAGAATGTATAGAATGAGAAGATGGAGAAAGAGGAAGATGAGAAAAAAGAAGAAAAGGAGGAAGAGTAGGGAGACGAGGAAGAATAACAATGGAGAATGTATAGAATGAGAAGATGGAGAAAGAGGAAGATGAGAAAAAAGAAGAAAAGGAGGAAGAGTAGGGAGACGAGGAAGAATAACAATGGAGAATGTATAGAATGAGAAGATGGAGAAAGAGGAAGATGAGAAAAAAGAAGAAAAGGAGGAAGAGTAGGGAGACGAGGAAGAATAACAATGGAGAATGTATAGAATGAGAAGATGGAGAAAGAGGAAGATGAGAAAAAAGAAGAAAAGGAGGAAGAGTAGGGAGACGAGGAAGAATAACAATGGAGAATGTATAGAATGAGAAGATGGAGAAAGAGGAAGATGAGAAAAAAGAAGAAAAGGAGGAAGAGTAGGGAGACGAGGAAGAATAACAATGGAGAATGTATAGAATGAGAAGATGGAGAAAGAGGAAGATGAGAAAAAAGAAGAAAAGGAGGAAGAGTAGGGAGACGAGGAAGAATAACAATGGAGAATGTATAGAATGAGAAGATGGAGAAAGAGGAAGATGAGAAAAAAGAAGAAAAGGAGGAAGAGTAGGGAGACGAGGAAGAATAACAATGGAGAATGTATAGAATGAGAAGATGGAGAAAGAGGAAGATGAGAAAAAAGAAGAAAAGGAGGAAGAGTAGGGAGACGAGGAAGAATAACAATGGAGAATGTATAGAATGAGAAGATGGAGAAAGAGGAAGATGAGAAAAAAGAAGAAAAGGAGGAAGAGTAGGGAGACGAGGAAGAATAACAATGGAGAATGTATAGAATGAGAAGATGGAGAAAGAGGAAGATGAGAAAAAAGAAGAAAAGGAGGAAGAGTAGGGAGACGAGGAAGAATAACAATGGAGAATGTATAGAATGAGAAGATGGAGAAAGAGGAAGATGAGAAAAAAGAAGAAAAGGAGGAAGAGTAGGGAGACGAGGAAGAATAACAATGGAGAATGTATAGAATGAGAAGATGGAGAAAGAGGAAGATGAGAAAAAAGAAGAAAAGGAGGAAGAGTAGGGAGACGAGGAAGAATAACAATGGAGAATGTATAGAATGAGAAGATGGAGAAAGAGGAAGATGAGAAAAAAGAAGAAAAGGAGGAAGAGTAGGGAGACGAGGAAGAATAACAATGGAGAATGTATAGAATGAGAAGATGGAGAAAGAGGAAGATGAGAAAAAAGAAGAAAAGGAGGAAGAGTAGGGAGACGAGGAAGAATAACAATGGAGAATGTATAGAATGAGAAGATGGAGAAAGAGGAAGATGAGAAAAAAGAAGAAAAGGAGGAAGAGTAGGGAGACGAGGAAGAATAACAATGGAGAATGTATAGAATGAGAAGATGGAGAAAGAGGAAGATGAGAAAAAAGAAGAAAAGGAGGAAGAGTAGGGAGACGAGGAAGAATAACAATGGAGAATGTATAGAATGAGAAGATGGAGAAAGAGGAAGATGAGAAAAAAGAAGAAAAGGAGGAAGAGTAGGGAGACGAGGAAGAATAACAATGGAGAATGTATAGAATGAGAAGATGGAGAAAGAGGAAGATGAGAAAAAAGAAGAAAAGGAGGAAGAGTAGGGAGACGAGGAAGAATAACAATGGAGAATGTATAGAATGAGAAGATGGAGAAAGAGGAAGATGAGAAAAAAGAAGAAAAGGAGGAAGAGTAGGGAGACGAGGAAGAATAACAATGGAGAATGTATAGAATGAGAAGATGGAGAAAGAGGAAGATGAGAAAAAAGAAGAAAAGGAGGAAGAGTAGGGAGACGAGGAAGAATAACAATGGAGAATGTATAGAATGAGAAGATGGAGAAAGAGGAAGATGAGAAAAAAGAAGAAAAGGAGGAAGAGTAGGGAGACGAGGAAGAATAACAATGGAGAATGTATAGAATGAGAAGATGGAGAAAGAGGAAGATGAGAAAAAAGAAGAAAAGGAGGAAGAGTAGGGAGACGAGGAAGAATAACAATGGAGAATGTATAGAATGAGAAGATGGAGAAAGAGGAAGATGAGAAAAAAGAAGAAAAGGAGGAAGAGTAGGGAGACGAGGAAGAATAACAATGGAGAATGTATAGAATGAGAAGATGGAGAAAGAGGAAGATGAGAAAAAAGAAGAAAAGGAGGAAGAGTAGGGAGACGAGGAAGAATAACAATGGAGAATGTATAGAATGAGAAGATGGAGAAAGAGGAAGATGAGAAAAAAGAAGAAAAGGAGGAAGAGTAGGGAGACGAGGAAGAATAACAATGGAGAATGTATAGAATGAGAAGATGGAGAAAGAGGAAGATGAGAAAAAAGAAGAAAAGGAGGAAGAGTAGGGAGACGAGGAAGAATAACAATGGAGAATGTATAGAATGAGAAGATGGAGAAAGAGGAAGATGAGAAAAAAGAAGAAAAGGAGGAAGAGTAGGGAGACGAGGAAGAATAACAATGGAGAATGTATAGAATGAGAAGATGGAGAAAGAGGAAGATGAGAAAAAAGAAGAAAAGGAGGAAGAGTAGGGAGACGAGGAAGAATAACAATGGAGAATGTATAGAATGAGAAGATGGAGAAAGAGGAAGATGAGAAAAAAGAAGAAAAGGAGGAAGAGTAGGGAGACGAGGAAGAATAACAATGGAGAATGTATAGAATGAGAAGATGGAGAAAGAGGAAGATGAGAAAAAAGAAGAAAAGGAGGAAGAGTAGGGAGACGAGGAAGAATAACAATGGAGAATGTATAGAATGAGAAGATGGAGAAAGAGGAAGATGAGAAAAAAGAAGAAAAGGAGGAAGAGTAGGGAGACGAGGAAGAATAACAATGGAGAATGTATAGAATGAGAAGATGGAGAAAGAGGAAGATGAGAAAAAAGAAGAAAAGGAGGAAGAGTAGGGAGACGAGGAAGAATAACAATGGAGAATGTATAGAATGAGAAGATGGAGAAAGAGGAAGATGAGAAAAAAGAAGAAAAGGAGGAAGAGTAGGGAGACGAGGAAGAATAACAATGGAGAATGTATAGAATGAGAAGATGGAGAAAGAGGAAGATGAGAAAAAAGAAGAAAAGGAGGAAGAGTAGGGAGACGAGGAAGAATAACAATGGAGAATGTATAGAATGAGAAGATGGAGAAAGAGGAAGATGAGAAAAAAGAAGAAAAGGAGGAAGAGTAGGGAGACGAGGAAGAATAACAATGGAGAATGTATAGAATGAGAAGATGGAGAAAGAGGAAGATGAGAAAAAAGAAGAAAAGGAGGAAGAGTAGGGAGACGAGGAAGAATAACAATGGAGAATGTATAGAATGAGAAGATGGAGAAAGAGGAAGATGAGAAAAAAGAAGAAAAGGAGGAAGAGTAGGGAGACGAGGAAGAATAACAATGGAGAATGTATAGAATGAGAAGATGGAGAAAGAGGAAGATGAGAAAAAAGAAGAAAAGGAGGAAGAGTAGGGAGACGAGGAAGAATAACAATGGAGAATGTATAGAATGAGAAGATGGAGAAAGAGGAAGATGAGAAAAAAGAAGAAAAGGAGGAAGAGTAGGGAGACGAGGAAGAATAACAATGGAGAATGTATAGAATGAGAAGATGGAGAAAGAGGAAGATGAGAAAAAAGAAGAAAAGGAGGAAGAGTAGGGAGACGAGGAAGAATAACAATGGAGAATGTATAGAATGAGAAGATGGAGAAAGAGGAAGATGAGAAAAAAGAAGAAAAGGAGGAAGAGTAGGGAGACGAGGAAGAATAACAATGGAGAATGTATAGAATGAGAAGATGGAGAAAGAGGAAGATGAGAAAAAAGAAGAAAAGGAGGAAGAGTAGGGAGACGAGGAAGAATAACAATGGAGAATGTATAGAATGAGAAGATGGAGAAAGAGGAAGATGAGAAAAAAGAAGAAAAGGAGGAAGAGTAGGGAGACGAGGAAGAATAACAATGGAGAATGTATAGAATGAGAAGATGGAGAAAGAGGAAGATGAGAAAAAAGAAGAAAAGGAGGAAGAGTAGGGAGACGAGGAAGAATAACAATGGAGAATGTATAGAATGAGAAGATGGAGAAAGAGGAAGATGAGAAAAAAGAAGAAAAGGAGGAAGAGTAGGGAGACGAGGAAGAATAACAATGGAGAATGTATAGAATGAGAAGATGGAGAAAGAGGAAGATGAGAAAAAAGAAGAAAAGGAGGAAGAGTAGGGAGACGAGGAAGAATAACAATGGAGAATGTATAGAATGAGAAGATGGAGAAAGAGGAAGATGAGAAAAAAGAAGAAAAGGAGGAAGAGTAGGGAGACGAGGAAGAATAACAATGGAGAATGTATAGAATGAGAAGATGGAGAAAGAGGAAGATGAGAAAAAAGAAGAAAAGGAGGAAGAGTAGGGAGACGAGGAAGAATAACAATGGAGAATGTATAGAATGAGAAGATGGAGAAAGAGGAAGATGAGAAAAAAGAAGAAAAGGAGGAAGAGTAGGGAGACGAGGAAGAATAACAATGGAGAATGTATAGAATGAGAAGATGGAGAAAGAGGAAGATGAGAAAAAAGAAGAAAAGGAGGAAGAGTAGGGAGACGAGGAAGAATAACAATGGAGAATGTATAGAATGAGAAGATGGAGAAAGAGGAAGATGAGAAAAAAGAAGAAAAGGAGGAAGAGTAGGGAGACGAGGAAGAATAACAATGGAGAATGTATAGAATGAGAAGATGGAGAAAGAGGAAGATGAGAAAAAAGAAGAAAAGGAGGAAGAGTAGGGAGACGAGGAAGAATAACAATGGAGAATGTATAGAATGAGAAGATGGAGAAAGAGGAAGATGAGAAAAAAGAAGAAAAGGAGGAAGAGTAGGGAGACGAGGAAGAATAACAATGGAGAATGTATAGAATGAGAAGATGGAGAAAGAGGAAGATGAGAAAAAAGAAGAAAAGGAGGAAGAGTAGGGAGACGAGGAAGAATAACAATGGAGAATGTATAGAATGAGAAGATGGAGAAAGAGGAAGATGAGAAAAAAGAAGAAAAGGAGGAAGAGTAGGGAGACGAGGAAGAATAACAATGGAGAATGTATAGAATGAGAAGATGGAGAAAGAGGAAGATGAGAAAAAAGAAGAAAAGGAGGAAGAGTAGGGAGACGAGGAAGAATAACAATGGAGAATGTATAGAATGAGAAGATGGAGAAAGAGGAAGATGAGAAAAAAGAAGAAAAGGAGGAAGAGTAGGGAGACGAGGAAGAATAACAATGGAGAATGTATAGAATGAGAAGATGGAGAAAGAGGAAGATGAGAAAAAAGAAGAAAAGGAGGAAGAGTAGGGAGACGAGGAAGAATAACAATGGAGAATGTATAGAATGAGAAGATGGAGAAAGAGGAAGATGAGAAAAAAGAAGAAAAGGAGGAAGAGTAGGGAGACGAGGAAGAATAACAATGGAGAATGTATAGAATGAGAAGATGGAGAAAGAGGAAGATGAGAAAAAAGAAGAAAAGGAGGAAGAGTAGGGAGACGAGGAAGAATAACAATGGAGAATGTATAGAATGAGAAGATGGAGAAAGAGGAAGATGAGAAAAAAGAAGAAAAGGAGGAAGAGTAGGGAGACGAGGAAGAATAACAATGGAGAATGTATAGAATGAGAAGATGGAGAAAGAGGAAGATGAGAAAAAAGAAGAAAAGGAGGAAGAGTAGGGAGACGAGGAAGAATAACAATGGAGAATGTATAGAATGAGAAGATGGAGAAAGAGGAAGATGAGAAAAAAGAAGAAAAGGAGGAAGAGTAGGGAGACGAGGAAGAATAACAATGGAGAATGTATAGAATGAGAAGATGGAGAAAGAGGAAGATGAGAAAAAAGAAGAAAAGGAGGAAGAGTAGGGAGACGAGGAAGAATAACAATGGAGAATGTATAGAATGAGAAGATGGAGAAAGAGGAAGATGAGAAAAAAGAAGAAAAGGAGGAAGAGTAGGGAGACGAGGAAGAATAACAATGGAGAATGTATAGAATGAGAAGATGGAGAAAGAGGAAGATGAGAAAAAAGAAGAAAAGGAGGAAGAGTAGGGAGACGAGGAAGAATAACAATGGAGAATGTATAGAATGAGAAGATGGAGAAAGAGGAAGATGAGAAAAAAGAAGAAAAGGAGGAAGAGTAGGGAGACGAGGAAGAATAACAATGGAGAATGTATAGAATGAGAAGATGGAGAAAGAGGAAGATGAGAAAAAAGAAGAAAAGGAGGAAGAGTAGGGAGACGAGGAAGAATAACAATGGAGAATGTATAGAATGAGAAGATGGAGAAAGAGGAAGATGAGAAAAAAGAAGAAAAGGAGGAAGAGTAGGGAGACGAGGAAGAATAACAATGGAGAATGTATAGAATGAGAAGATGGAGAAAGAGGAAGATGAGAAAAAAGAAGAAAAGGAGGAAGAGTAGGGAGACGAGGAAGAATAACAATGGAGAATGTATAGAATGAGAAGATGGAGAAAGAGGAAGATGAGAAAAAAGAAGAAAAGGAGGAAGAGTAGGGAGACGAGGAAGAATAACAATGGAGAATGTATAGAATGAGAAGATGGAGAAAGAGGAAGATGAGAAAAAAGAAGAAAAGGAGGAAGAGTAGGGAGACGAGGAAGAATAACAATGGAGAATGTATAGAATGAGAAGATGGAGAAAGAGGAAGATGAGAAAAAAGAAGAAAAGGAGGAAGAGTAGGGAGACGAGGAAGAATAACAATGGAGAATGTATAGAATGAGAAGATGGAGAAAGAGGAAGATGAGAAAAAAGAAGAAAAGGAGGAAGAGTAGGGAGACGAGGAAGAATAACAATGGAGAATGTATAGAATGAGAAGATGGAGAAAGAGGAAGATGAGAAAAAAGAAGAAAAGGAGGAAGAGTAGGGAGACGAGGAAGAATAACAATGGAGAATGTATAGAATGAGAAGATGGAGAAAGAGGAAGATGAGAAAAAAGAAGAAAAGGAGGAAGAGTAGGGAGACGAGGAAGAATAACAATGGAGAATGTATAGAATGAGAAGATGGAGAAAGAGGAAGATGAGAAAAAAGAAGAAAAGGAGGAAGAGTAGGGAGACGAGGAAGAATAACAATGGAGAATGTATAGAATGAGAAGATGGAGAAAGAGGAAGATGAGAAAAAAGAAGAAAAGGAGGAAGAGTAGGGAGACGAGGAAGAATAACAATGGAGAATGTATAGAATGAGAAGATGGAGAAAGAGGAAGATGAGAAAAAAGAAGAAAAGGAGGAAGAGTAGGGAGACGAGGAAGAATAACAATGGAGAATGTATAGAATGAGAAGATGGAGAAAGAGGAAGATGAGAAAAAAGAAGAAAAGGAGGAAGAGTAGGGAGACGAGGAAGAATAACAATGGAGAATGTATAGAATGAGAAGATGGAGAAAGAGGAAGATGAGAAAAAAGAAGAAAAGGAGGAAGAGTAGGGAGACGAGGAAGAATAACAATGGAGAATGTATAGAATGAGGAGATGGAAAAAGAGGAAGATGAGATAGAAGGAAAGGAGGAAGAGTAGGGAGAGGAGGAAGCAGAGGAAAAGGAAACTAATGAGAAGTAGAAGATGAACAAAATTGGGGGTAAGAGCAAGAAGAGGACGGCGAGAAGGAAAAGGAGAATGAGCAGATGGAGAAAGAGGATAATGAGAAAGGAGAAAATGATGATGATGATGGCCTCTTGTAAAGCGCCGGTCTCCGCCACAGCTGGGCGCTCATGGCGCTCGATTACTCGGAGACTGCGGGTTGGCTTGTGCTGAGAAATGAGCTCTGATATGTAGGATGGAGATTTGTCATTCAGTGCTTTATAGACCGGGACTCCAAGTTTGTAGGCGATTCTCTGGTTTATTGGTAGCCAATGTAGATCACGCAGAATTGGGGAAGAGGAAAAAGATAAAGATGAGTAAGGATAGAAAGATGAGTGAGAGGGAAAGGTGGTACACGTAAAAGAAGAAGAGGTCAAGGAAGATGTAGATTGAAACAAAAAAAGAAGAAAAGGAGCTAAAAGAACAGGGGGAAGGAAAACAGAAAATGAAAGGGAAAAGGAAAGCGAAGAAGAAGACGAAAAGGAGAAAGATGTAAGGGATGAAGAAGAAGAGGAAAAAGAGAAAAAGAAAGGAAGGAGAAATAGGAGAAAGAGGGAAAGGATGAAGAAGAGTAGGAGGGAGATTAAGAGGTGAAAGAGAAAGAGGTGGAAGAAGGATGGGAAGGAGAATAGGCAGAGGAAAAAGAACTGAAAGAGGGAGAAGAGGAAGGGAAAGAAAAAAGGAAAAAGGAGAAAGGAGAAAGGAGAAAGGAGAAAGGAGGAAGGAGGAAGGAGAAAGGAGAAAGGAGAGAGAGAGAAAGGAGGAAGGAGGAAGGAGGAAGGAGGAAGGAGGCAGGAGGAAGGAGGAAGGAGAAAGGGAGAAAGGAGAATATGAAGAAGGTTCTCTCAGACATTACCAATAACACTTTCTCTATTTGTTCTAGGTGTTGCGTGGAAATCACTTCTTTGCGTTTGGAGACCATGGCGGAGTAGTGACAGCCGTAGAACAAAGAGGAGACACCAACGCTATCAAGTAAGATATTTCTTGTTATGTTCAAAGATATTTTGTATTATATGCTGAGATGCCAAATATTCCAGAATATTGATGAGACTTATTTTGATGTAACTTTCTGTGCAGAATTCCCAAGTGTTCAAGTTCAAGTTCAAGTTAAAGTTTTATTTTCCACAAATCACAAATCATAGTAAAGTACATGTAAAGAAACAAAACAAAACAATACAATGCAAAATAAAAGATATAAAGCAATACAAAGATATTTAGCATAAGTATGTAAAGAAAAAAATAAATAGGTATTTGACACATCTTTCTTCTTTTTAAACAAAACTGTTCATTTTATAAAAATTAAGTGATATTATAGTGGAGGGAGCCTATTGAAAAGCATTGCTTGTTATTTATACGCTGCCAAGTGAATCCCGGAGTGTACTGTTATTGCTATCATAGTTTCTCTCATAAGAAAATATGTAGCTCAGGTTTTTGGTTAATCAAGTTTTAATTTGTATCCTTATGCATATTCCAAAATGGCAGGCATCTCTGTATAAAGGCAGACTATTCAATCAAACATTATTTTTACATAATAATAATAATAATAATAATATATATGATTTATATGGCGCCAAATCCACTTTTCACGAAAATACTCAAGGCGCAACTGGAAAATGTGTAGAGTGAGATAGAAGTTCAAGAAAATAACACAGGACGCTACATATAGCTACAATTATAAGGTTAACACCTTTTTAAAGTCATTATCATAACACACATTCTATCAAATTCATGCTTCATGAGAGCCCAAATATCTATAGATCTACTGAACACAACAACTTCATAACGTAATAAATCTCCCCTATGTCCCTTAATGACATTTTGATACCAATTGACATTTAGTCACTGCCCCCAATCCACATGAAAATATTGCAGTTGGTACATATTGACTCAGCTGTCAAGTTATATGGCTTCTTCATATTGTTGCTTTAAGAGAATAAGTGGCTAATTTAGGTTTTTCAGTTGCTTAAAGAGGTCATAAATACAAAGCAGTCAAATAAGATAATTATGTGGCTAGTCTATATTAATCAGACCTGCATAAGAATGTGTTTAAACGAAATATCAGAAAATTAGGCACAACAACATTTTCAATCAATCAGAAGCGTGTATTTAGGACTTATGTTAAATTTTCTGAGTCACGTTTAAATGCAACTTTTATGCAATAGGGCCCTGTCCTTTGAGCTACAGTCATAGTTGTCTTTTGTGATAACTCAAGGGTTACAATATGTGGATTTTGTAGATAGGTTACCTCTACTTTATGAGTTCCAAAGTACGCATTTCGCTCGACAGTAGTTGAGATAAATTTCTGATTGGAGGGATTATGTGCGTTGTTTTTCCGTAGCATGAGCTCATAATTCCAGTTACATGTGCATAATTTTGACATTTTAAGTCATTATGATGATGGTGGTGGAGTGAAATAAGGGTTTTCTGAAAGAATATAGTTTACTTCAGCATAAAAAAATGTTCAAAACTTCTGCATGAACATGTAAAAGGGATTTGTAATGCGCATGCATAAATGTGCAAGGTGCTAGCCATTTGATTATGGAAATAATTGGGGAGAAACAGAGCATTCAACCTTTTGAAATGCGTTAAAACTTTCATGGCTTTTTCCTTGAACTTGTGCCGATCGAAGATGATTTAGTTCCTCCTTTTCAAAGTTATTATTATTGCAAATGTACACTTAAAACAAACATGTTAAATCAATGGAAAGAAGGGTAAATTACATGCAATATATACACTTCTTAGAATTTATTTTTGTGACTATTATTACCATTTGTTGTGTTGGATCAAATATTGTCTCTGCTCTTGTTAAATCCAAGGGGGTGTTGTTCAAAATCAACTGCAAATCAAATGCAACTTTGCCAATTGTAACACGCATTTTCATTCCCATACGGTATGCGCATTTAACAAGATGCGCATGAAACAATGATTTTGATTTGCACGCTCAGATCAACTGCAAATGGCTATCAATGAGGACTTTTGAACAATACCTCTAAGTCTTGTTTGCTTTGGTTGAAATACTTGTGTTTCAGGAAGCAGTTAGTCTGGTACCCAGCAATCAACATGTTCTCTCCCTGTTTTTCCTTCAAAATAACAGGTACAGCATAAATGAGGGTGAGACTTGGCATTCCGAGTCGTTCTCTGATAGCAAGATCTATGTGTATGGATTGATGACAGAACCGGGCGAGAAGACGCTAACCTTCACTGTTTTTGGATCAGAGACGGCGACGCACTCCTGGCTCGTCGTGCAAATCGACTTTCAAGGAGTGTTCTGTGAGTATGATAATGATAATGATGATGGTGATAATGATGATGGTGATGATGATGATGATGATGATGATGATGATGATGATGATGATGATGATGATGATGATGATGATGCAGCTCCTAGTCTCTGGAACGGACTTCCAAAAACCATCAAAGAAGCTCCAACAACTACAACTTTCAAATCCTTATTGAAGACCCATCTATTTGCCTTGAAATAATTAGTTCTTGAACATGATGCGCTTGTCTTCTCAACATTTCGGTTATTTCTTTTTGTTAATCATCATTGTTTTACTTTTTCATTAGATATAGTCTAGTAACTAAGTTTGTAGGAAATGTTAAGTTATGTTATTTGTAAATTGCAAATTGTTAAAATTGTACAGCGCATAGAGAATTCCTATGTTTTGTTATGCGCTTTATAAATATTGAATTATTGTTATGTGGAGGTGATGGTGATGGAGATGGTGATGGAGATGTGGAGGTGATGGTGATGTAGATGGCGATAATGATGACAGTCACAATGATGATGCTGTGATGATGATAATGTTGATGAAGATGATGATGGAGATGGTGACGGAGACGACGACAACGATGATGATGATGATGATGGTGATGGTGATGGTGATGATGATTGTGATGATGATGGTGATGGTGAAGAAGATGGTGATGGAGATGTTGATGATGATGTTGATGATGATGATGATGATGATGATGATGATGATGATGATGACAGTAACGATGATGATGATGTGAAGTTGATTATGATGATGATGATGATGATGATGGTGATGATGATGGTGATGGTGATGATGATGGTGATGATGATGGTGATGATGATGGTGATGATGATGATGGTGATGATGATGATGATGGTGATGATGATGGTGATGATGATGGTGATGATGATGGTGATGGTGACAGTAACGATGATGATGATGTGAAGTTGATGATGATGATGATGATGATGATGATGATGATGATGTGAAGTTGATGATGATGATGATGATGGTGATGGTGGTGTTGATGAAGATGACGACGACTGTCATGATGATGGTCACAATTGTGATGATGATAGTGATGATGGTGATGATGATGATGATGGAGATATTGACGATGTTAGAGATAATGATCATGATATTATTCATCATCCATTCTTTCAAATTCTCCCAAAAAGCTACCGATTGTGGCGATGATGACTACAAGCAGTGGTGGCCCGGTGAAGAATTCCCAGAACACAGCTGCCTTTTGGGAAGGAAGACCATTTACGAGAGACGACGGGTTCATTCTGATTGCTACAACGGACGAGATTACGACAGACCAATTTCTTCCGTGAACTGTACCTGTGATCGAGATGACTTTGAATGGTGAGTTAACTCCTCAATAATTCAACATTTGTCAATATTACCCCTGTATATAGTTTACAGATATAGTTCACATATAGTTCACATATATTAACCCTTCAGCCCATCCCCAAACCCATTCATATGTATAATTTAAACTATCGGTTTCTACTTCCACAGTGACTTTGGTTTCATGGAATCAGATGACTACCAGTACATATGTGTCAAAGACCCCAAAGATAAACATGACCCCACCCTTCAACCCTTTCACATATATTAACCCTTCAGCCCATCCCCAAACCCATTCATATGTATAATTTAAACTATCGGTTTCTACTTCCACAGTGATTTTGGTTTCATGGAATCGGATGACTACAAGTACATATGTGTGAAAGACCCCCAAAGATAAGCATGACCCAACCCTGCAACCCTTTCACATAATTATATTAACCCTTCAGCCCATCCCCAAACCCATTCATATGTATAATTTAAACTATCGGTTTCTACTTCCACAGTGATTTTGGTTTCATGGAATCAGATGACTACATGAACACATGTGTTAAAGACCCAGAGGATGAACACGACCCAACCGTTCAGCCCGACCCCTGCCCTGAAGACACCTATTGGAGAAGGTCCAAAGGGTAAGTGCCCTCGTAAGGACTAAAAAGGGAACTATTTTGTTGCCCCCCCCCCCCATAGTATTGTTGAGAAATAGTTAGTTGGTTGATTTTCTTTTTAAATTCATTATCTTGATTGAAAAGACTTAATCAGTTGTCTCACAATGTGCAAACTTAGAACATTAGTAGAATGACGTTTTGGCTTCTGTGTACTGCCAGTCCTCATCAGACTAATATGAGCATAGACCAAGCTGCGCACGTGCCTTGTATTGACTTGGGAGAGGCCCAGAGCGATAGGGTGCACGCTATTATTCTTCACCTCGATGAGCCTCTTTCAAATTCATTATCTTAGTGTGGGAAAAGTTTTCATATAAAATCTTACGGGTAATTTCTAAAATGATTGTGTAATGGACAATTTATTCATTGTTCGGGTTTAAGTACATGTATTATTGAGTTTCCTGATAATGGCTAAATTATTATTATGAAAAAAAAAGACCCCCCAAAATCGAGGTTTAAATTCATTGAATTTGGCTTAGAAACATCTGTATTAAGCACCTAATAAATGTATTATATAATTATGATTGTTATTATTTCTGAAATGTTCATTTTCTTCTAGATATCGCAAAGTGGAAGGAGATACTTGCAAGGGAGGAGAGGAGAAATACTACGAAGCTGATCAAGTGTCTTGCCCAGTTGCAGGTAAAGAATAAACTTTCTGATTAGTTATGGCATGCTTNGTCAACGAGCGGTCAACGGCCGTTATGAATTTTGAACGCACGGTCTAATAATTGGCCGGCTGCGAAATTCAAGTATTGTTAAAATTACTTGAAATACATCTAATATAGCCATCTTCGAGCTTACTTGATTGGCGATAGATTATGGTCATTTATACCCTTTATCGTAATATTAAATTCTTGGAATGTCAGATTTTAGCTCGCAAAAGTGGTATTCTATCTTTAAGAGATTTATTAGCTCAAAACTAAAGCAGACCTTTCACATCCAACCAGAAATCCCCCATGATACCCTTTTGTCTTCTGATTAAGAATCTGATATACAAAAATCTTTCTCCTAAAACTAACGTAAACCTCTAAAACCCAACTTGAAATCACCAATGATGCCTTTTTTCTTCTGCTTTAGAAACTGATATATTAGGATTGAATTGAATTGAATTGAATTTATTTCCTTTTTCATATACCGGTACATAATCAATACAAAATAACATGACAAGTGAAAAAATTAAAGGAGGCGAGTACCCTGTGAGCATAGCTTGTGTTGGGATCGCCTTGACAACAAACAAAGTGAAACAAAATGAAATTTTGAAAGAACAGTAAAGTAAATAAATTATTATATATAATCTCCTAAAACTAACGCAAACCTCTAACACCCTACTTGAAATCACCAATGATGCCTTTTTTCTTCTGCTTTAGAAACCGATATAATGCGATGATTGGTTTTATCAGAAATTATTCTCCTAAAACTAATGCAAACCTCTAACATCCAACTTGAAATTGCTTTTTTTTCCCTTCTGCTTTAGAATCTGATATATTCGGATGATTGATTTTAACGAAAATTATTCTCTTATAACAAAACAAACCTTTAAAATTGAACTTGAAATCACTTTTTTTCCTTCTGCTTTAGAATCTGATATATTGGAATGATTGATGTTAACGAAAATTATTCTCTTATAACAAAACAAACTTCTAAAATCGAACTTGAAATTACTATTTTTCCCTTCTGCTTTAGAATCTGATATATTGGGATGAATTGATTTTAACAGAAATTAATCTCCTAAAACTAACGCAAACCTCTAACATCCAAATTTAAATCACCTTTTTTTCTTCTGCATTAGAATCTGATATATTGGGATGATTGGTCTCAGCTGTCGATCCAATCTGCAAACAAATATAATGGAGATTCCAGGNGTGGTATTCAACAGGCCTATTTTGTAATACCGCTGCAATTATAATGCAGTGAAACCTGTTGATTTTTATGTTCGTGTATTCATAATGCTACAGCAACAGTTCTTAGAAGTCCCTTATTGGCCAAGGGTTTTTTCTGAGAATTCTTGTGATTTTGGAGATTTATAATATCACACAAACGCTGAAAGTATCTGCATATGCATGACAAATTTCTGTCAACAGATAAAAATAATAATAATAATAGATGCAATTTATATAGCGCATGTATCCACTCTGGGGATTGCTCAAGGCGCATTATTATTACCCTGGCTTTAGCTTGGCGTACACCAGCGCACATGGCATTTCAAGGAATGAACAATCCTACCAGGTACCCATTCACCTCACCCAGGTTGAGTGCAACACAATGAGGATGAATTTCTTGCTGAAGGAAATTAACGCCATGGGTGGGATTCGGACATACCACCCTCTAGTTGAAAGGCGAGAGTTAGAACCACTACATCACGACGCCTCCACTACACTAAGATAGGATGTATTTCCTCTTCCTGTAGTCTGCATAAGACCTCCAGGGAGTATTGTCACACATCATTTGATTGCTTTAAACCAAGAAGCGCTTGAATAACAACCACGTATTTACGATATTGACAACATTTATTGGTTATTTCTCATTACAGGTCTCTATATTGGTCAACCGTTATAAAAGCGAGGAAGTCTGATAAAAACAAAGGCCTGTATTCCGATAGAGAGGTTTAAGTTAACCCTGGTCTAAATCTGTGGTTCAAGTATGGAGAGCCAAAAGAGGCTTGAATCTATAATAGTCAATGTTTAATTTACCAGCACATTTGGCACTCATAGTATTTAAAACTGTCTCGGAATAAAAACCTCAATAGTGTTCTACATTCTTAGAGTATGGGAAAAGATAGCAGTTAACATACGAATTATTCATTGTAAATAAAATTTTGGCACTTTTGGCTACCCATACTTAAACCACTGATTTAAACCAGGGTTAACTTAAACTTCGCTATCGGAATACGGGCCAAAGAGTTTACAATGTCTTAAGTGAAGCCCCTTCCGTCCATATTTAGGGCGATAAAGGTATAGAATTAAATAGATAGTGAAAAGGTTTGAATCTTTTTCCTTGTTTTGCTTAGAAGAAGTGTCCCCTTTTCCTAATCATACAAAAACATGCCCAATATCACAAATTATATTTTCAGAAATTGCTTATTATTTTTTATTCATCCTGAATTGTCTTGTTCTATTCCAGAAAATCCTGAGTTCATCTTATACGCAGAACGCACCCAGATCCGCCGATACTTCCTCGCAGATGGAGTTGACGAACGGCTGCCAATAGAGGGCCTCGAACTCGCCACTGCGGTCGACTATGACGTGGATCACGACTGTTATTATTACTCGGAAGTCACCACTGATCAGATCCATGTAAGTTATGGTGAATCAAAGCCTGCCATGTTATTAACTCTCTACCCGCTGCTTTCGATGCTATTCACACTAGCGTACACGCTTTGGCCGTTCAGAGCCGACAGCTTGAGCACACAATAGAAAGAGCGCAAATACATTAAATGGGTACACACTTGCTTTGTTCCGGTGCATTGATGCGTTCTACACACAAATAAATGTCCATTCATGTTTGTGTACACCTGTGTGTGTAAATTGTTTGTGGAAAATATGTAAAGGAACCTTATCTGCATTAGCACTTTTCTAATTTACTCTTAAAAAACCCAAGCAGCCTAGGGTTACATAATGCAGAAGGTAAAGAGTTAAAGTGGATCTGAGGTTAAAGAGATAATTTGTAAATTGCTTGAGTGCAAAAAATCAACCCCAAATAACTTTATACAACATGAGGCGGATGACTTGTTAGGAGTTAGAAGCAATAAACGGCCTGTTCGTGATCAAATTAGGCCCATAAGTCTTAATTGGCCTCCGTGTAAGACTTGGAAGGAAATATTTTTCATCTACTAAGCAAGTTGCACACTTAAAGGTATAGATTCGTAATGGTCAGGATGCAGAAATTGATGTGAAACGAGCTGATTTATTTACAAATTGCTTTACATGCCGAAATATAACACTGTACGAAATTAGGAGAAGATTTTTGTTCGTATTCTGGGGAACTTTACCTTGATAATGCCAATCAGCCGATATTCCTATGTCGTGCTGAATGGGATGACAGACCGGGGGTATTGTCTGCGGCGAGTGAGTTCGCATTCATTTTGTACGTAAAGCGGTGTTGTGTTGGGAGCGTGATGCTGTCATCATTTTCTATTTTGCAATAATTAAGCCATTTCTAGGTCGATTTTTATTCAAACAAAGTATGAACATGCTCTGATTTACTATTGAAAAATTGTATTATGGTAATAATTTTACTGCAGGTCGCAAACTAGTTAAATATCTGAAGCGCCATCTCTCCCAAAACTGATCTAACAGTTTAATTGTTACAAATTCTTGTATTTGCAGCGTTTCTGTCCAAGCGAGATCGACGACCAAAACCAAGTGATTGTCGGAAGCAATCTGGACATGGTCGAGGGCCTTGCTTTTGATTGGCTCGCAGACAACCTCTACTGGATGGACTCGACGACGGATCGAATCGAGGTCGCGCGCTTCGATGGCCGCTTTAGACGACATCTCGCGCTGAGCTTCCCCAATGGCAGCAATAGTGTAGTCCTTGATCAGCCGAGAGCCATCGCTCTGGACCCAAAGAGGGGGTAAGTAATAATAATAATAATAATAATAATAATAATAATAATAAT
>BQKZ01003330.1:0-20803 GCA_036244855.1 Temnopleurus reevesii
TGACATTTTTAATCAAGTATGGTCTCCTTTTTGCTTGTGGAGCACATTTTATTTAGTTGTTATTAAGCAAATTCAAAGATATATGAGATATAATAGCCCCACCCCTATCATAAATATCTTCTCAAATATGGGGAAAGATGAGAACAAATTTAAGATAAGAAGATTTTCAGAATATATCCTAATTCACAGGGTGCGTATGTAGAGTAGTATTACGTGCTTAATCTTGTGGGCGGGGTCAACTAGGCAAAAGATAAGAAGAAAGTTAGGAAGAAAGTTAAAAAGAAAGATAAGAACGATTTCAGAATACTGATTTAGGAAAGTGACGTAGATACATGTAAGAACGAATTTAAGATAAGAATGATTTCAGAATACGGCCCCTGTTCTGAGACCTTATAAAAGTGATGATACTACGACTGGAGGACCAAACTCCATTTCATTATGCATGCTTCTATCATCTACATGTAACTTAGCTTAAAGAAGAAGAAAGAAGGGCTCGAAGTTCAGGAATCTTGGGAATAGGAATCTAACTTCTAAAAAGATGAACTTTTTAGTTAAGTTCTAGGCTAGTGTGTTAAGAAATGAAAGATATCTCTTCCTATAATTTGAAGCTCATTTTAGATTTGTGCAGGTGTTCATTTTAACGTTGTTAGTTTGATGTTTGGAACAATTCAATAACCTAACATTACTGGTAATTTTAAGGCAGTTTAGATCTTGGGCCGTATTCTGAAATTGATCTTACATGTATCTCAAACTTAACTTGTTCTTAAATTATCTACGTCACTTTTCAGAAATCAGTATTCTGAAAACATGTTTATCTTTCTTCCGATTTTCTTCCTAACTCCTGCCAGGCCATAGGGGCAAGTAATTATTTAATTGATTTTGCTTCAGAGAGCGCATAGCGCAATTGCAGCGCATAATATACATGTATCAATCACGCACAAATTTATACAAAACTTGACACTCGGCCGTGATTTAAGACACATTGCTATTGGCTAATTTCCTTTTATGACAGGTTAAATGAGTGATCAAGGGCTCAAAATGGGCGTGAGGGAAGATCTAAGGCAGTCTTAAATGTACAAGAGAAAAGATTGAGTCAAGATTTTCAAAATGTGTCATAGGAAGGATTTTAGCTCGTTACTTACTCACATAGATAAGAATATAGTTTTAGGAGAAAGTTATTAGAACGATTTCAGAATACTACCTTAGTATTGAGATTCATGTGAAAAGTTACACTGCCTAAGATTTCTACTGAAAATTCATCTGCTACGACAACAGAAACTAGATTTGACCTCATAACGACTGATTCGTCACAACTGCGATTCATCGCCGATCTCCGCATACCGGAGGAAGGAAATCTACAAGTACTGTACATGTACATGTCTTCAGTCCAGGCCATCCATATTTTGATTGGCTCAGTTCTGTGTACACTGTAGATGTACGTATGTACGGGTAATGCACCTAACTTACTATTGCAATGATGCTTATTCTGATAATGTATTTTGTTTTCCTCTTAATATCAAAATGTAATAAATGTCGCTACTAATTAATATGTGTACATGTTCATGATGGTACACAGACTCGTCAAATTGTTTTGGCTACAGAGCTGCTCCAAGTTTTAGTGGTGTTGCTAGAAAGTTGCATTCAATTACAAATTAACTTCAAGTCAGTTTCTATGTGAAACACACATTTTCATTCATGCAATTGTGCTTCTGAACAAGGGGCGTATGAATCAATGATTTTGATGGGTGTATGCTGAGCAACTGTAACATGCAATTGATTGTTATTTTTTGTACTTGTACCAACTCCCCATTGAATACTGATATTAATCCAAGCTTTTTTTTTCGATCAATTGTTGATATCATTTTCATGATTTTTTTTGTTATTGCAGATGTGAACAGAAAGAGGGAAGCATCAACTTTGAGATACCATGTAGGACAACTATTGTGCAATTCTCAATACTCATTGATAGATTCTTCACTTTTAATTCCACATTTGGAGAAAAGCAAATCAGAGACAAAATGGCTGTAAATTTGAGGTGGAACAGGACTCCTGATCTGTGTTTATCTGATATATATTTATTTGCTACATTACAACTGACAATTGGCCTAGTTTTGCCTCAAATCAATGTGCCTTCCGATGCCTTGCCAGGATTCAGAGTGACTGACATAACAAGAAAAGGCCAGTTTTCAGAACTTGTTTCAGATTCGGACGTTCACAACTTGTTCCGGATAGCGGAAAATGGTGCTCTAGAAATCAAGCACTCGCTAGAGCACCTAGCTGATAGTGACATTGCTCTTAAAATTCGGCATACGCTTCGAGGTCAGTCATGGGATGACCTCTTAAATTTACATATCCAGAACTGTACTCTGGAATTTTCACAAAAATCATACAGAGGATATGTCATTGAGAGCCATGAAGCAAACCAAGAAGTCATGGGTCTTGATGATCTCCAGGTAGCTTCAACAAGGCCTGTATCTTACCAGCTGGCTGGGGACGACAACGACAAATTCAGGCTCCAAGAAGATCCTCAAAACAGAGTCCGTATATACACCACCGTTCCTTTGGACGTTTTGAAAACCCCACAGTTCAGCCTACGAATCACTGCTTCGGCTGAAGGTCTAGAGGCTATGGCAGACATCATGATCGTTGTTCACAGAGACGCTAACTCCAAACCTTATGGTAATGATATGATTGATCCCAATAATGCGATAAATCCTCGCAACGAGCCTATTACAATGGTTCGTGTTCGGAGAGATGTACTTCCGGTAGAGTCTGTCGATCTTTTCGAGTCTGCTGAAGTCAATGACATTGTGCACACAATCACAGTGACCGGTACGGATCTTCGCTACGCCATGGGTACCCCTGCTAATGAGAATTTTGCAATTGATGAGATGTCTGGAGAAATAACACTTCTGCAAACATTTGATTATGAAGAATCCAATACAGAGGAAATTCTTAATGTGCAGATCACAAATGCTTCGGATCCAGGTAAGTTGTTTATGAATTCCTATTTACTTTACTTCAAAAGGACTTTTCCGGTTATAATTTGGCATGCTTCTCTATGATTTACTAATCAATTCAAATTAATGTTTTTCTTGTCAACCAGTGTAAATGTGGGTACGTTGTAATCCTTAAAACGATTAGTAACAATTGAACTGCAATACTTGGAATCCAGTTTACTACTTTGTTGCTATGTTGGGCTAAGCTGGGGCAAGATTTAGGGTTTCCAAGGACACAACAAAAACCTTTGTATATTGAGAACATACGTGTAACAGAAAAGTTTTTCAATATGTTCAGGTCAAGCCATTTTCTACAGTCTTGTGTTGAAGGGCAACAAAATGATTTTTTTTGGGGGGGGTGGGCTATACTTTTTTTCTTCTCTCATCCTCTTCCTCCTTATCCTCCTCTTCCTCCAACTTCCTCTTATTTGCCAAATGTTCTGTTCATGGTATTATTGAAGTACATGTACACATTTATAGCAGTACAACTCAGTAAAATGTAAATCATAGACCAAGTTCATAGTGAAAATGGTATGCACATGTCTGTCACTCTTCATTCTGATCAATGGGGATTAGACAGATGGCAAAATGGAGATAATCAAGCAATTTGCCACAATTACTTTTCTTCATGGTAAGGTCATCTGGGAGTCTGACTATGCGCACTGAATGTAAAAGAAATCTGTCAACTCAAATAGAAGAGATTGGAAAGTGAACTGGCATATAGATGATTACACTTGTTCATGAATTGTTCTGATATTTTTTCCTCATTCTGCAATGAATGTGCTACTGGTAGTGTATAAACTTGTGAGTAGAATCAGATAGATGATATCAATTCATTTCAATTCAATTAAAATGAAATTGATTCATTCATTCTTTTGTTTCTTTTCTCTTTTTGAACAAACATAACTATTAGGTATACAAACATAAATGTTGAAGCAAAATGTCATAAGCAACTAAATCTAGGAGGCACAAGATTTGATGTAATAAAAACAAATGTTTATAACTTGAAACGTTAGAAAACAGAATTGGACATGTTGGAAAGCATATTGCTTGCATGATACATATACATGCCACAAATTGCAAATGTAAAATGCAATATTTTTTTATCCAATCAAGTGATGATCATTTACATGTACGTGTACAGAGGAATGTTGTCAAAATCTAAATCTCTTTAATTTGGATGAATACTCAAATTAGCATGTGCAAAGTCCTGAAAATGCCTACATTAATAAAACTTGTATGTACAAAAATACTTTTTGTTCTGCATGTTATGACGTGAACATCTTCTGCACATAATGTTTGTTTGAGCATAGTGGTATGTTTGCTTTGCGTGTAGCACAAGGAGAATGGCTGGCACTGGCTGGTTATAAATAATCACCCAATCAAGGCTTTGAGGACTCCAATATCTCAAGCGAGATGACAAAGCCAGTCCTTTGTTTGCCCACATGTGCACATACAGTGTACGCGTATTTGTTGTAGATTGCTCATTATGTACATGTATGTTGTTCTTCAAAGAGAGTTCGTTCGAAGAATTTTTGGCCACATAAATATTATTGTGACAAGATCACAAAGTAATGTTTACATGTACATGTAGTCCAGTTGAGGACCCTGTGGTCTAATTGCACTTGCTTCTGCACCTACATGTACAGGGCAGGGACTGCATTTTATACAACGGGCACTCAACCCCACAGGATTTGATTTCACATACCCATCCGAGTGTTTTTAAAGGAGAAATTCCTACAGCTTTACATTATTTTGTTGTTACATTTTTTTTTTTTTTTTTGCTTCTCAAAATTTCTGCAAAATTTGATAAATTATCGCTTTGAAGATGACATTCCAACCAGGGCAAATCCAATTAAGTTTNTTCTGCATGTTATGACGTGAACATCTTCTGCACATAATGTTTGTTTGAGCATAGTGGTATGTTTGCTTTGCGTGTAGCACAAGGAGAATGGCTGGTACTGGCTGGTTATACATAATCACCCAATCAAGGCTTTGAAGACTCCAATATCTCAAGAGCGAGATGACAAAGCCAGTCCTTTGTTTACCCATACACATACATGTACAAGTGTATTTGTTGTAGATTGCTCATACACTGTACATGTACATGTACATGTATGTTGTTCTTCAAAGAGAGTTCGTTCATAGAATTTTTGGCCACATAAATATTATTGTGACCAGATCACAAACTAATGTTTACATGTAGGCCTACATGTAGTCCAGTTGAGGACCCTGTGGTCTAATAGCAGTTGCTTCTGCACCTACATGGACAGGGCAGGGACTGCATTTTATACACAGGGCACCCAACCCCACAGGATTTCTCATACCCTATTGATTTCACATGTATACCCATCTGAATGTTGTTAAAGGAGAAATTCATACAGGTTTATGTGATTTTGTTGTTACATGTATATTTATCTTTTTCTAAATTTTTATTTATAAAGATATTCATTATTCTTTATTGATTTTTTGCTTCTCAAAAATTTCTGCAGAACTTGATAAATTATCGCTTTGAAGATGACATTCCAACCAGGGCAAATCCAATTAAGTTTTAACATTTAATCAAAAAATGTCTTCATCCATGTTGCTTTATGACTCATGTTCATGTAATGATAATGAACTTCAAAATTACATGTTGCCTAGATCTGCACCTGTACATCGTATCAGTCTGCTTGTATTCTGTCTCATTGTAGCAATATATAGATGTCAAAAATAGCACCCAATTAGTGTGCTGGCACTCTGTGGCCAACGAAGCTGTCCATTTGCCTGTGATTGATAATGACAAAGTACCTGTAGCATCAAGCCAAAGAAAATAAGCAGATGACATTCTACTGGCCGTGTGTAGACTACATGTAGTCTAACGTTGAAAACGTTGTACACCAAGAATGCAAAATTTATTCGTTCCCGCTGCCCATTGTGTAAAACATTTGCCAGTTGTAATTTTGAAGGAAAATACAAATGGGGCTAAGACACTTTTATGTAATACTGTCCTGCATCTCTTCAAGATATGAAGTGTATTATGTAAAGGGCTTTATTGAAGCAAGCCTCACACATGGGCCTCATCTGTGTGCAATGAAATATAGTACATGTTGCTCTCAGTATGTTAACACATGTCAAGAATGCGATCAGGGACATTACTTGACAACACTGCAGCCCTAGCATGTGTACATAGAGGTGGCCAAATGTCTCGGAGAGGCCCCTGTATGTCTTGAACTTGTAATTTGGAACATGAGCTAACATGGGCAAACATGAAATGTAATACCAGTAGCATATCACGACGTACAGTGTAGCATCCTGTCAGACAATAATCTAGATAAAAAATCGTTGTCCAGACTGAATTTGATGCACATTGTAAGAAATTATGTTTATGAATCATAAAATGATCAAATTAATAATAATGATAATAATGGTGGCTACTTATATAGCGCACAGGTCCACCATAAGGTGCTCATGGCGCTTTAGAAACAAGCTAAACAAATAAACAAATAGTAGAAACATGAAGGAATTAGAAAGTAACAAACATTTTTTGACACAGAGAGAGAATCTCCCGAACAACATAGAAAGCATAATTATGACTAAAACAACTCATAACATTTCCAAGTCCCATTATTGAGAGTTGAATCCTCCTGGATAATTTGTGTTTTGGATTTAATCCAAGATTTGACAGCCACTGTCAAATGGCTTCCTAAAGCCCTGGTCACATAGGACCCCGGAAGCAACACGATTCACCCCGACTCTTTGTTAATTCACAGTTAACTGCCTCAGAACAACGAGTCGGAGTGAATTGTGTTGCTTCCGGGGTCCTATGTGACCGGGGCATTAGCCTTGAATTTTATACTAAAACTCCTCAGGATAGCATGTACAGTGTAGCCACATGGAGCTGAGTCCAAGAAGTTTCAAGTTTTTGTTTGTCTAAACCTTATTGTTTGGGGATTTTGAGATGATGCCAGTACTTAGCAGCGTGCCTTTCATTTGTCAGGGACTATCATGTACAATATGAAAACTATCATGTGCAATATGAAAACCTTATGTACAAGTCAATTAACATTGTGTTCAAGATCTTGAAAATAAGTTCTGAGAGGTTTGATAATTTCAAATTATAGTCTGCAGAGATATAAATTGTGAAATTCTCTTTCTCAGCAACTCCATTAGTAAATTAATTCATGATGTTGATTGGCGACCCCCTCCCTGTCCCAGACCTTTATCAACTGAATGCCAGATTGAGTCATGGTGTCGGAGGGATCACTTTCATGACAGGTGGAAATGAAGGGCTGCAGCTCCTCTGAAATGAATGAAATTCTATGAGATCATTGACATTTAAAATCAAACTTTCAATTTGACTTGTCATTTCGGCACAGACAGTCAACCAAAGTTCATAATTTTTGTGGTTAAAAACTTTAAGCTCAATGCTGTAATATATGTACATGTTTGTACATGTACCTAGGTCTGCAGTATATGCGTGTACAATGTAGGCCTATACTTATTTATAGTTCGTAAACAAATTTTTCGCTGTGGAAATCCTTGATGATACTAAATTCCTAGTCCATTTATATGTAACCTACATATAAACATCAGAATTAAATATTCCACTTTTCTTCCTGAAAATCTTAGATTGGATATTTTCATGTTTCTTTGAAAAGAGATATCAACTACTGTACACTTGCGGGATGGAACATGACGTTCATTGAGGTACATGTATGCATTATGTACATTTACAAGTAGGCCTACAATGTATTTGAAAAGATACAAGAAGCATGATATTTCAAGTGTAAAAACCTACATGTACAACTGTAAAGGGTAGTCCCACTCCCAGTAGTCGTTCCTCCAATTGAGAATTGCATTTTCATGAGCATTTTGCCCTGTAAACTTGAATGAAAGAGGCTATACAGTGAGGACGATGACCACCATCTTGAAATAGAGAGTGTCTTGCAGTGAAATTAGATCTGATTATCTTGAGATTCCAATCTACCCACAAGGAACAAGTGCTACATTCCACAGATTACCGGGCCTCGTGTACAACATTTACATGTACATTTATTGTTCGGGAGGTCATCTTTTTCCCATCATTCCATTGTACAGTATACTACCTTGAAGGCCGACAATCGATGTATACTGGACTATCTGTACGTGTACATGTATCATTGCATTTTTTACATGTAGGGCTATGATCTTTTAAAAAATGCAGCCCAAAATAAAAGTTTTAACATCATGTTTCTGCGATACAGTACATGTATATTGCCTACATTTACAGTACAATTTACATATATGCCCCAGGGCAGTTGCAACTCTCTATGCAAGGTGCATGTAAATTGAAAGGAAAATATGCATGCCTGATAGCCCTGCTATTATTATCATGATCAATATCCACGTAGGCTACCTAGGATGGAACAAGCCATTAATATTCTGTTATATAAACCACCAATAGCAAGAACGTGTAAGCCCAGCTGACAGCGTATCTATCAAGAGCATGCAGAATATTGAGTGTTCAACCTGCATCACAGGGACATGTACAAAGGGAATGATGTTTAGCATTATGAGGAAATCAAGCATGGATTTTGCTGAATTCATGACCTAACGATGAACCAAAACCTGTTATTCTTTTCTGCTTTATGAAGAGTTGAAGGGGTTGAAATTTATTTCAATATGTGCACTGTTTTCAAATCATTTTTTGTTTGTTTGACTGAATTACATGTACATGTACAGTATGTAGAGTGTATATAGCCTACATTGTGATGTACATTTATAAAAACAGGTCTACACCATATATGAGAATAATGCTTCACGGTACAACGAGTTATCTTTCTTGGAAATGTGAGTGGTCCTGAAAAGGACCTACCCACTCCATATACATGTAGGCCTACATCAACTTTCCTCCCCCTCCATCCAACACATACACACGAAAAAAAAAATTGTTTGCTTTGCTGCCAAAGGATGTCATTTTTATTTTCAAAACAAAAAGAGTATGTTGGTCAGAATATGTCTTTGATTTCTTTTTTTTTACTCTCTGAACACATTTCAAGAAAAAATGAGTCAAAAGGAGTGGAACATCTTAAAAAGAAAAACACAGTTTTCAGCTTGTATTTTATGGTACAGTCAAACCGTGTTATAAAGAACACTGATATAATGAGCTATCGTTAGAACAAGGTAATTTTCCTGCTCCCATATATTTGTATTTCATTGTATTTTGGCCCTGATATAACATAAGAAAGGGGTAATTTCTCTCGTGCCACCGACCTCATTATACCGAGGTTAGACTGTATCTATTTTTATTGTATTTTTCACATCAATGAAAAGTAAAGAAGAAAAAAGAAAAAAAGAAAAAAAGAAAGAAAAAAAAAAAGAAATGAAAAAATAAGGTATTATAAAATCAGGCCAGGCTATTTTCAGAGGGAACCCACAAATATTTTTCTTCTTGTACAGTAAGGTTGAACTCTGACTTGGTAGAATAAAGTGAGCCAGGTGCCAAGAGTTCAGAGTGCGTAGAGTTTACATGGCATTATTCAGTGTAATTCGATACTTTGTCACGCAAGTGCATGATCAAAATGAAACAGCCAGAGGCCTGTCAATGAAATTCAATACGTATATGGCTTCAATCTCTGTCTTTATGCAGGGACATTATTATAATGAAATTCAATGAGCCAAAGTAGGTATTTCTTACTGGTACATGTAGCCTACTTGTAGTAGGTGTGCAGTAACCTACTTACACATGTATGTAGATGCTGGTACTGCAAGACAAGTGCAAACAGATTTGATTGTGAAATGGCAAAAATGTTGGCCCTCATAAAGTAGCTGTGAATACATGAAGACATACAAAAAAGGAATTATATTAAATGAATGACTAAAAGAATAGTGATATACATGTACGTGTACATGTATTGTAAAGTTCTGTATCAAGTCAGACTTAACATTCATATCTAATATTCACAGGTAATGATAGCCAGATGTTATTTTTTTTAGATTAAAATCATTGGAAATCAATAAACATGTAGAAACGCCAGGTCACAACACAATGACTAAAATGCATTGTACAGGTGTACACTGCATTTTGCAAAAGCACATGGCGGATGATACTGTACATGTACATGTAATTTACACAAATATCAATTTGTCTTCTTTCTTTTAGTTCTATGATTTTCATTTTACTCCTTTGTACATGGTAATATGGATTGATTAAATCAACAAAATTCACTATGATTTCTGATGAACCTCCCTTTTTTTTCTTCAAAATTTTAATTCAACCACCAGCAGTGTGCATGAATGCTGGTACCCTGGCAATTCACATTTTAATTAGTTATGATTCAATTCAGGTGTACAGTACTTACAAAATTAAGGAATTTCAGTGATTGGCTTGTCCTTACATGTATTCCCGTTGTTATATTAATTTTCTGGTTCCTTATAGTTGTATGTATTTTGCAGTTTTGATGTGCATGTATTCTACTAGTACCTAATTGCTTTTGGGTCGTTTGATTTTAATTGGTGTGAGAAACTACCTGTCTGACTGCATGCATTATAATCTTTGATCTAATTATTACAATTTGTTGATATCATTACCAATATAATTCGGATTATGCCTTAAGTGGTGGAATTCGTGGTGAACTTCATAATTGACAGATTCTGTTAAGGCCTGTAAATCAATTGTTTCCTGTATGAGGAAGTCATTGGGGTAATAGGCCTTCATATATGCCACATTAAACTTTACAGTGACAGATGAGTAGAAATGAGGTGATATACTGTCCCTTAAGAGGTTATAAAAGACATGTATTAGATCTTGTATGACAACCTAATAGCATTCATGACATGCACTACATATGTGTATTGTTACAAGATTCAACAACAACAACAACAACAACAACAAAAACACCCTAAAAACATAGTACATTTGATGGATGCGGAATGCAAGGCTTTGTCACTATATAGGTGATGATTCAACAACAAAAAAAACACACAAAAAACAAGCACCCTAAAAACACAGTACATTTGTTTGCTGAATGAAAGGCTTTGTCACTATATAGGTGATGAACAAAATTGAAAAAAAAACACATCTTGTTTTTTTGTTCAAAGTTCAACATCTATAGACAGTTGTCATGTACATAATATCCACATTGTGCTGCCCTCAACCCAGGTGAGGTGAATGGATTCCAGTAGGAAGAAATTTCTTGAATGCAGTGAGCGCCGAATGGTAGCCATGCTAAAGCAGGGTAATAATGCACAGAGTGCTTAGAAACACTTTGTATTAAGCACTATATAAATGTTGTGTATTATTATTATTATTACTATATCGAAACACTCTTATTGAATCATTTCACACTCAGTGGAATAGTAGCTCCCCAAATGAATAATTTGTAAGATCATATATAGATCAATAGAGAATACATAAAAAATCTGATGAACAATAAGAATGTAACAAGAAGTGATACAACACTGTAGCAGTAGTTCCTGTCTCATGGAAATTGATGTATTTTTAGACAAGGAAGTTGTCATGAATTCCTTTCAAGATTACATGTTTGGTGTGTCCTAGGAATTTGTGTTGTCCCAAATTTAGCAAGTTGGCAACCATGCATTTTAATTTAAAATACGATATTTAAGTTAAAATGCTGAAATTATAAGATTATTCATAGGATTATTTTATTGATACTAACCAGGGTTGGTGCAAACTGTGAATTTGGCGAGGATACATGTAGCTATATTGTAACTACAATTTACCATTGTTCTTGTAATTAGCACACAGTATGATCGAAAGTAAAAGTATTCTTGATCAATAGACCCCAGTTAAGAAGATAATTGAATTATATGTTATATCCTGTTTATCATTATCAATACCATTATTATTATTATTTTTTTTTTGAGGGTATGGTTTTAGTGGAATAAGAAATATATGAAGTATAAAATTTTAGTCTACATGTAGAATGCATTCCATGATGTTGGAAGATGTGATTGATAAATTTTATTTCATGAAGACAATGCATTTTCTTTGTTGTCATATTTCAGGGCATATAAAGCAGAACACGTATTTGCATATATTTGTAATATTTACATGATCAATATCTTTGTACTTCCAAAGTTTATGAATCCAGAATGATTTTGATGTTTCTCATTCTTGCCCAATATTCAAAAGAATACAAATTGCTTCCTTATCAAATGGAAATTCTTTCACGTTTGTTGATTGAAAAGTAAATGGTACTGATGATCATTAATCAAATATCCATGTCTGTAATAATACATGAAAACAAATACTGTCTATCAATCATTAACTAAGGAGCTTGGCTTATGTGAAGCATTAAAACGAAAACAAGAATAGTAACCGATCATTCTTTTTTTTCTTTTTTTATTTTGTATAAAGTCTCATCTCACAGTACATCATGGATCAAGTTTATCTCTGATATCACATCATGGTACATTCAACAAATGAAAATGTAACCTTTGGAATAGCATTGATATCTTCAAGGATTTTACACTTTTGTGTACATGACAGATTTGAATACATAGAAATCACAGTGTATGTATGTATTTTCAATTTTTTTAATTACAATTATGAATTATCTCATGTAAACATTTTGATGCTATGACATGAAACATTGTGAGGTAAAATATTTTTGAAATAAAATAGTTCATCCCCATCTTTAAGATGAAAAAAATAATTTTTAATCCTAGAATAAAATGTCATAAATTCTATTCAGTTGAAATGGGGACTTACGAAGAGCAATATTGACTTGACTATCATCAAATCCTGCGCAGCAGCTAAACCCGGGGCAGATTTCGCTCTCTTGACTTCTCGACCATCATTAAATGGTCGTCATGTCTCATTTCACTTTGTACATCATAACCAGTGCCCTTGCTGATCCTCATAATTAGCTTGCATGACATCCATATCCCTTCCCAGTGAGAAATAATTTCTCCTAACATCCCTGGATTTATATCATAATCCAACCATGACTAATGAGTTATCTTCTATTTAATGAAGGTTGCTTGAAGTCTTGGGAATGAATTATACCAGACATTTTTAATTAGCATGTGGATATTCACTCTTTGTTC
This sequence comes from Temnopleurus reevesii, assembly GCA_036244855.1. Taxonomy (NCBI): domain Eukaryota; kingdom Metazoa; phylum Echinodermata; class Echinoidea; order Temnopleuroida; family Temnopleuridae; genus Temnopleurus; species Temnopleurus reevesii. Next base: position 13,032 of record BQKZ01003330.1, read on the forward strand.
AATTTTCATTGACAATTTTAGTATTTTATCATTCATGTCTGGTGCTGTAGGCCTCCATTTGAATGCATGTACAGTAGGAGTGCTATGGAGAGAATTTAGTTTATGAAATTTATGGAAAATATGCTGAGGATTTTGAGGATTTTTCCCCTCAGTTTTACTTTCAATCTCTCTAGCTTATTATTTACCCACACCAATGCCATAGAGTGTGAACTTTCAATCAATCAACAAAAGAATACAATCTACATTTACAATGTAAAAAATACATGGGGGAAGTAATTAGCCCTCTTATTTTTAGTGATAGCCCGGCCTGCTAATTCTTACATAAATAGCACATGGAAGCTCCAAAATAGCCTTTGCAAAATATATTACAGGGAATATTTTCTGGAGGAAAATCTGAAAAGAGTCCTTGTAAATAAAAGTGTATTCTTACTCTGCTTCATGTACAGTTTGCATATAAAAATATGTTTATATGTACAGTACTACATGTACATGTAATCTTTTTGTTACTGAGGACATGTTTACCAATTTGTTTGTGATGATTAAAAGGAGTTCTACAGAAGCACATAGCCTTGTTGTTCAGCCATGCAGGAATAAAGATTTGTGTTAAGAATGACATTCCAGTATCATGAGAGAAATTGCCTTTGAATCTCAAACAAATGCCATAAGCATTCTGAGGACCGAAAGGTCAAATATTCAAGTAAACCCCCTCCCCCATCCCCCTTCCCCCATCTCCCAATCTATTTCACTCCCTCCTGTCATCGTCTTTTTATATTGATTTCATTCTGAGCTTTTGGGTTTTGTACTGGGTATTTCTCCAGAAGAGAATAATTTGTATTCTTATTGTCTTTTGGTTCTCAAAATCATATCCCTTTAATAGTGTTTGTCATATCCTCCTGTCCTTTTGCATCAAGAAACAAAGTTTAAAAAACACCATTATTTCCAAACATAATTTTATGCATATTACTCATTTCATTCACGCAATCCAAAAGAATATCAACAACAATGAAGTCTCCTTTACAAACTCACAGACATAAAAAGCTTTACATGAAATAGCTATTCATTCTAATTCCATTCATGGACAATGTGTATCATTTCAGTGGAGGACAATGTCTTTCCTTTTGTTAAGGATCTCTTAAAGATTGGTTGTTTGTGTGCGTTGAACTGTGACCCAAGAAGGCGCGGTTCCATTATGCACACACACTCTGCAATGTACGCAAGCAATCGCTTGTCTGCATACCACTCAACTGACTCACCCGTCCCGCACTTCAAACTGCACAATGCCAGCGCGGTTGTGGTGAACCTGTAGATTTCTCTATGCAGGGTTTTTGTGTGTGGATTTGCTCGTTTTTGTATGGGGGTGTGTGCATATTTGTGACCGGGCTATGAGCAATGTTCCTTTGAAGTGTTTACTGTGTAATAGGCTGTGTTTGGTCCTTTTGCTGACTGACACAGTGGGAGGTTTGCATTTGAACTTGCCCACCTGCAGATTTCCATATGAATCATGCTATTTTAGGATGAATTACTTTGATGAGAATCTAAAATTTCCCAATCCCTCTTTCATATTTCTTTTTCTTTCATTCCCTCTCTTTGTCTTCTGTCTACCAAACTCCAAAGACTGTTTATCAATTATACTCACATGTTAATATTCACTATTGATTATCTAAAAAATAGACCTGTCAAAATACAAGGATTTAGATATTGTTGATGAAATATTTGATGTGCTTGGGACTAATATTATAGGTAATCGTGATGGCACAATCGATTTAATTTCATTGAATATTTTCTTCAGTGGGACGTTTGAGTCAATGCAACATACATGTAATTGCACATCTGCACAATAGTACTGTTTACATCGTCTGAAAAAGATGGTGCTTTCCATGAATATATCTACCTAAATAGAATAAGATTATTGGAGAATTTTTTTTTAAAAATGTATATATATCCTATATAAACAAATAGTATAGGCCTACCATGTGCACAATATTACATTGAACGGGTATGCCATCAGAACTCTAACTTTTATGGAAACAGACATTTTGTATGCAGATCTGATTTATCTTTTATAGAAAGGGATGTGAAAAGGGATTACTCTACTTTTATTCTCACCCACTCTCAGACACAAAGAAGTTTCTTTTAGCTTTAAAGCTGATCAAGAACTCTGCTAATCTACAACAAATTAGTGCTTAATCCCCAAGAAGGAAAAGTAAGATAGACAAGATTGTTACATTTACAAGAGTGACTGACTATTCAAATGTGAACTTAAAAGATTTTTATTTTTTCAATACATATATTTAAAAATCACAGCAAATTGATAGATTAGCATGTACATTTGTAAAGCATACTCTAGCTTGTATTTGCTTCCTAATAGGTGGGTTTATGAATAGATGCAAATTTCATGCATTCTCATGCATAGCAAAGATTAAAATGTATATGCAAACTGGATTCCAAGTAATGTTATTCAATTGTTAACAACCTGATTAAGGAATACTATGTAACTACGGTCATTTGCAAGAGACTTGCGTAAATGTGAATATATGTAAACTGGCCTGTTTCCCACATGCAATGTGTTGAAAAAATATGAAATTTCAAGCACCCTTTAACAGCATCAGATATACTTGGTGCTATATCAAAGAAACCAAGGACTTTCGACAATGGACATTTATCTGTTACGTAATGGGTTCGCTAGTGTGTGACTTCCATTGTCATCTGAATAACATTCTTTTAATATTTTTCTACTATGATGTCATGATGGTCACCGTCGATCAGGCTGTAGGGAGAAACAAGAAGTATGTTTTATTGAAATTTATCAAATTGTGTATGCAGAAAGCAACAAATCAATTAAATCCTGGAAAACCAATGTGCAGTTATTATTGACGACAAGCTATTTTAGTTCCATGTATTTTACTTTGGGAAGGGTATACATATTTCAATAATGGGGCTGGATAGTGATTGAATAACTATCACTTATGATCCATTTTTTTGCAGAATTCCTCATACTTTCCAGAAATGCAAGATACATATCATATATTCATCATAAGTCTCTTGACATTATTGAGGTCATCATGTGTGTCCGGGATTTTCCGGTTGAGATAAAATCATATTTTATATCATAAAATCGGCTGCATCTCAATTTTGCTGCTCCAAATCTGAAGGATGTTGATTGAAAGTAATATTCTAAAACAGGACATCAGCAAACAAAAACCAAGATTGGGCAAAATGTTGCTATAATTGTCAAATCATCTGGATGTTCTCATAAAAATTCATGCATAATCAGGCGCCGGTGACTGTCAAGACATCCAAGGAACAATGGCATTAATCGTCCATCTGTAAAAGGGTCCTTGAAGAAACACACTACATGTGGTGTGATTAAAATTAATATCAGGAAATATGTAAAATAAAATGTAAAACTAACATTGCTTTTTCAATTTAAAATCTTACAAAGTCATGCGGGTAGGTGCGTTTAATACCGAAAGCAGGTATCCAGACTCACGTGACTTGTTAACGGTAAAAACATCATAGCACCATCTGCTGTTCTTGATTTTCTTTTTATTGTCAGTGGAGAGAATTGATTTTTACAATTTGGCTTAATTTTGCTATCATTGAAGCGATCGTGATCGTAATGACTATATTCTTTTTATTAATTTCCATTCTTTCAGATGTCTTGGACACATTGGTAGTGACGTTAATCATCAGAGATGCTGATGATCCACCGGTATGGACGATGCGAGTGTACCCCTACATCGCTGTGGTGTCCCTCGATGCTCCCAATCAAGCATGTATCTACACCCTCCAGGCTTCCGACCAAGACCTGGGAAGTCAAGTCACATTTTCCCTGTATGCAGGTGAGGGTTTATCCGTAGACAATCTCAGAGGACAAGTCATTATTTGTAATAAAAATAATAACATCATTTACAAATGAAGGGAGTGTTTGGTGTAAAATGTTTCGAATTGCTCTTTTGTGCTAAATAAGATGGGAAAGCTACCTTTGACGCATCTGTGCATTCATGGACTTTGTTCCGGCTGGTACCCATTTACATCACCTGTGCTGAGTGCAGCTCAATGGAGATGTATTTGCTTGTTGAAGGAAAATTCTTGTCGAAAGGCGAGCATCAGGTCCACTACAACTCAACCCTTCCACTTTAAGTGCAGCTTTTAGTTGTTTTTTGTGCATGGTGTTGGAGAGGGGTACCTGGAGGTTTATTCATTCACATCCTTTAACAGTCATCAAAACTGACTTCAATTATCTTCAATGTATACAAAAAGAAAAAAATAGAAAGATAACTTGTTGTACCGTGAAGCATTATTCTCATCGTATACAAAATGGTAATCAATCTTTTCATGTAATATATTTCCAAATGAAAGCGATACGTTTTATTTTTCTCAAGTACATGAATGCCATGATGGATAGAACATTTTATCTCATAATAGTTCTGATGTATTTTACTGATATCAAGTTAAAACGCAATTACAGATTCTTTTAAAAGACAATCTTTTTATTACTTCTTTTGAGAATTGTTTTTTTTATAATACATTTCTAAGTACGATATATAATTTCAATGGGGGGGGGGGGGTTGGAGAATGAATATAAATAACATTGTTATCCAAAGGAGGAAAAGCAGTTGAAGCCAAATTGATTGACACTAAACGATATTGATCATCGTCATAGTATTTCTATGCGCAATGTTCTACACTTTACACACAGGTGGGAATGGAGCTTTCTATGTCGGCGAATATGACGGTTGCATCTACACAGTGGTCTCAAGTGACATTCCCAGATACATGCAAGATGAAGAGTACGTCCTCACCGTGACAGCAACGGGTAGGAGCAATAGTTTTACTGGAGAGACGATGGGTGTTGTGCGTATCTATGGTGGCTCCTACCCACCTCAGTTCACCCAAGAAGAGTACTATGCTACAGTTGTAGAGGACGAAGGAAACCAGGAGTAAGTTTGCCTATTTGAATATTTGTTTTTCTTCTGCTATGAAAGATGGTGCTGCAAGCATTATTTCATTCCCTTTCAGAACGATAGAGTATGATATGTATTTTGGTTCAATAACGTTTGATGTAATGCTTTAAAAATGATATGAGATGCATGAGCAGAAAGAGAAAAAAAAACTTCTACACTTAATCTCACCATTTTTGTCTCGCCTGCGTAGCAGAATCGAGACATAGGCGCCGCTTTTTCCGACGGCGACGGCGTCAACAATTTAGAATAGCTCTAAATCAAAGACCCCTTACCCGATTTTCATCAAACTTGCACAATAGGTCCATCAGGTAGCCCAAATAGTGTGGAACAATTTTCAGGTCATTATCGAGGTCAAAGGTCATCTGAGGTCAAATTTCCGAAATCTTAACCTGAAAACTTAACCTTGGCTCTCATTTAAAAACCCTTTGCCCAATTGTCATCAAACTTGCACAATAAGTCCATTGGGGAGCCCAAATTGTGCAGAGCAATTTTCAGGTCATTGTCGAGGTCAAAGGTCATCTTGGGTCAAATTTACGAAATCTTAACCTGAAAACTTGGCCTAGGCTCTCATTTCAAAACCTCTTGTCCGATTTTCATCAAACTTGTGCAATAGGTCCATTGAGCGGCCTAAAAAGTGCAGAGAAATTATCAGGTCATTGTCGAGGTCAAAGGTCATCTGATGTCAAATTTCATGAAATCTTAACCTGAAAACTTAATCTTTGGCTCTCATTTTAAAACCCCTTGCCCAATTTTCATCAAACTAGCACAATGGTTCCATTGGGTAGCCCAAATAATGTAGAACAATTCTCGGGGCATTGTTGAGGTCAAATGTCATCTGAGGTCAAATTTCCAAAATCTTAACCTGAAAACTTAACCTTGGCTCTTATTTAAAAATTCCTTGACCAATATTCATCGAACTTGAACCAACTCTATAGAAATAAGTCAAAAGCACATTGCTATAATTTACGAATCGCGCAATGCAGGCGAGACTGCCAGGCGGCGTTTCACTTGTTATTATGTCACCATTTATTGCTGGATGAGGAGAATTTCTCTAAATGAAAATAATCAATAAAATGGTCACAATTCCTTAAATTGGCAATGTAGACATTTAAACTTTTTAACATGCTTTTTGACGAAGAAGATTCAATATGTTGACATAACATTTAATTGGAATGATTTAAAATGATAATTGCAAAAGTTTAGTGTTGCCAATTTAGGAAAGCAATAGTGATTGAATTTGTTGTAAAATAATTCCTGTTCTGAATGGGTTAAAGGGAAATTTCACCCAGACAAGTGATGTGCCGTCAATGAGTGAACAAAAAAAAATCCATATTAGGTCTAAGCAGCTCAGCCGACCTGGTAGGTAGGTTGGTATTTGAAAAAATAGCTGTGAAATAAAACCTCACTTTCGAACCAAAATCTAAACCCTCTTTTAAATCCTCAAATTATTTGCATAATTGGCCAAATTTGACATGATAAGCTGTGACCAGTCACAAATCCTAAATGGTACGTTCACTCTCTGCTGTAGGGTGACTCAAGTGCAGGCATCGTCCTTCTCACGCAATGTGCCAGTGACCTATGCCATCGTAGGCCCAGAGAATAGACCCACCAGTACCATCGACGCTAGCAGCGGCATCATCACATTGGTTGATCCAGTCCTGGACATGGAATCATACTTCTTGACCGTTGAGGCCACAGAGCAGGGCGGCAATGAACTCATGTCTGAAGTTCGGGTAAGCTTCAGGGGATAACTTTCCTGCTATCGCATCGCAATTTGTTGTGCATTTCAGCATGATTTCTATGCAAAAGATGTTTTGTTTAGGAACTATTGCACTTAGAAATGTACAGTGAAGTGGTAAAATGCTTCACAGGGCTTTGAGCTCATGCAGGAAATACAGTGAAATCGCTTTACTTTTTTGTACCAGCCAGGGGAATCTAGATAATGTGATAAAAAAGACTTCCAAACAACCGAAAAATCAGGGGATATTGATTTCCATTAAAATCGTGGGTAGTTCATTTGCTTGTAAATCTCTAAATTTGATTTCGTCTTGTAGAGAATACCTGAGATTTAAAGAAAAATAATTTGCACATAATTCAACTGAAAATCAATGTAAAATGACTAATCTTAGATGATATGGATTACCATTTATGGAGGTAGAAGTAAATGAACAGCTTGTTCCTGGCTGACGCTCTGTGCGCTGTCTTGTGAGCTAGTCTTTGTACAACTCATTCTTGATTTATCATGAGAAATTTTCAAATTTTGAAATTCGATGTAAACACCTTTTTGATATCATGGATTGTCTCATGGAGATTATCAACAAGAAACTTGTTATTTTTAGTCTCAGCAGGGAGTAACTCCCTGGTCTCAGGTATCATTTAATCCAGCATGCTTGCTAGTTTACTCAAAAAAAAGAGTCTACTCAAAAATATATCTCTTCAACAGGAGTAGAAACATTTAGATGAGCAGAACAAAAAAGTTTGTGAAAAATTGAACAACTAATATAAGTAATAAGAAAGTTATGAATGCTTATATATTTAGACAAATTGGCAACTGATGACGTTATAGGTGCACAACTGACCATTTATTACATTCTTATCAATGTCATAAAATGTTGATTTTTTTTCCCCAAAATATGATTTCCTCAAAGCTTTAACCATTAGATATCTTTGCGATAGATACAGTGTATGTAGATCCACCATTTGCATGTTTACATTACAATGAGAAATCTGTTTAGTTGTGCACCCATGATGTCATAAAATTGGCAACATCTCTAGAAATTTCCACTGATCTGCCCATTTTTTTTT
>BQKZ01003330.1:40632-59753 GCA_036244855.1 Temnopleurus reevesii
TTGGCTCTCATTTCAAAACCCCTTGCCCGATTTTCATCAAACTTGAACCATCTCTATAGAAATAAGTCAAAAGCACATTGCTATAATTTACGAATCGAGCAATGCAGGCGAGACTGCCAGGTGGCGTTTCACTTGTTATTATGTCACCATTTGTTGCTGGATGAGGAGAATTTCTCTAAATGAAAATAATCAATAAAATGGTCATAATTCCTTAAATTGGCAATTTAGACATTTAAACTTTTTAACATGCTTTTTGACGAAGAAGATTCAATATGTTGACATAACATTTAATTAGAATGATTTAAAAAGATAATCGCAAAAATTTAGTGTTGCCAATTTAGGAAAGCAATAGTGATTGAATTTGTTGTAAAATAATTCCTGTTCTGAATGGGTTAAAGGGAAATTTCACCCAGACAAGTGATGTGCCATCAATGAGTGAACAAAAAAAAATCCATATTAGGTCTAAGCAGCTCAACCGACCTGGTAGGTAGGTTGGTATTTGAAAAAATAGCTGTGAAATAAAACCTCACTTTCGAACCAAAATCTAAACCCTCTTTTAAATCCTCAAATTATTTGCATAATTGGCCAAATTTGACATAAGCTGTGACCAGTCACATATCCTAAATGGTACGTCCACTCTCTGCTGTAGGGTGACTCAAGTGCAGGCATCGTCCTTCTCACGCAAAGTGCCAGTGACCTATGCCATCGTAGGCCCAGAGAATAGACCCACCAGTACCATCGACGCTAGCAGCGGCATCATCACATTGGTTGATCCAGTCCTGGACATGGAATCATACTTCTTGACCGTTGAGGCCACAGAGCAGGGCGGCAATGAACTCATGTCTGAAGTTCGGGTAAGCTTCAGGGGATAACTTTCCTGCTATCGCATCGCAATTTGTTGTGCATTTCAGCATGATTTCTATGCAAAAGATGTTTTGTTTAGGAACTATTGCACTTAGAAATGTACAGTGAAGTGGTAAAATGCTTCACAGGGCTTTGAGCTCATGCAGGAAATACAGTGAAATCGCTTTACTTTTTTGTACCAGCCAGGGGAATCTAGATAATGTGATAAAAAAGACTTCCAAACAACCGAAAAATCAGGGGATATTGATTTCCATTAAAATCGTGGGTAGTTCATTTGCTTGTAAATCTCTAAATTTGATTTCGTCTTGTAGAGAATACCTGAGATTTAAAGAAAAATAATTTGCACATAATTCAACTGAAAATCAATGTAAAATGACTAATCTTAGATGATATGGATTACCATTTATGGAGGTAGAAGTAAATGAACAGCTTGTTCATGGCTGACGCTCTGTGCGCTGTCTTGTGAGCTAGTCTTTGTACAACTCATTCTTGATTTATCATGAGAAATTTTCAAATTTTGAAATTCGATGTAAACACCTTTTTGATATCATGGATTGTCTCATGGAGATTATCAACAAGAAACTTGTTATTTTTAGTCTCAGCAGGGAGTAACTCCCTGGTCTCAGGTATCATTTAATCCAGCATGCTTGCTAGTTTACTCAAAAAAAAGAGTCTACTCAAAAATATATCTCTTCAACAGGAGTAGAAACATTTAGATGAGCAGAACAAAAAAGTTTGTGAAAAATTGAACAACTAATATAAGTAATAAGAAAGTTATGAATGATTATATATTTAGACAAATTGGCAACTGATGACGTTATAGGTGCACAACTGACCATTTATTACATTCTTATCAATGTCATAAAATGTTGATTTTTTTTCCCCAAAATATGATTTCCTCAAAGCTTTAACCATTAGATATCTTTGCGATAGATACAGTGTATGTAGATCCACCATTTGCATGTTTACATTACAATGAGAAATCTGTTTAGTTGTGCACCCATGATGTCATAAAATTGGCAACATCTCTAGAAATTTCCACTGATCTGCCCATTTTTTTTTCAAATTGTGAAAAATTCGTAACTTTTTTATTACCTGTCCGATTTTCTTCAATTTTTTTTTGTTTTTCTCACCAATTTTTTCTGCTTCTGTTAAAAAAATATTATTTTGGGGTAGACTCTTCTTCTAAGTGTGTGATACAGTATTTTGTCATAGACTAGCCAAATACTGCTCCCAACCATTATTGAATCCTTGAGTGGATAAGCAATGCAGTCTGTGATGTAGTCTACGAATACAGACTATGTATTATGTACTGCATGTGCACAGAATACCAATGGTTTTTCCTTGCAGACAAGGTGCTTGTCATGATCCATTATTCTCGAAAGGTCCTCTGATCAGTCATTTTTGTAATGTTTTTTTTTCAGGTTAATGTTATGGTGGAAGATATCAATAACTGTTTTCCTTCTTTTGGACAAGAAATCATAAGTTTCAACAACGTTCCAGAAACAACAGCGATAGGCGAATCCTTTGGGACAGGTAAGCTTCCTATACATCAAAACTAATAATGATAATAATAACATATACTTAATAATGATAATAATAATAGATGCAATTTATATAGCGCACATATCCACTCTGCTGAGTGCTCAAGGTGCTTTGCATTATTATTACCCTGGCTTTAGCCTGGTAGGCTCCACCGCACTTGGCATTTCAAGAAATAATTATTCCCACCAGGCACCCATTCACCTAACCTGGGTTGAGTACAGCAAAATGTGGATTCATTTCTTACTGAAGGAAATTAACATTATAGGTCGGATTCGAACCTACAACCTGTGGTTGAAAGGCGAGAGTCAGGACCACTACACTACATCGCCTCCTCTTAACATAGCACTTAATATTGCGCTTAATATTATAAGAAATCTCTAAGCGCTTAACAATTAAGCAATGGAGATCAGCATTGTATAGAGAATTCAATACAATCACCACCTCCTCCTTGTTGAGCGTAAGCTATGCTATTATACCTTATGATTAAGAATGTAATTGATAGGTCACATGATTTTTTTTCAAAGAAGTTGCTTTCTACTTAAATGCTCAGCAATGCATAGGAAGAGCAAATTTATCCTAGTTGATGCTTATTCATCTTTGTCATGATTTAGCAGTATGTTAATTCTAAAAGGAAATATGATTCCTGAATGATATTCTGCAATGTTTAAACAATCTGTGAATAGAATTTGAAGTGTTTTAAAGTGATCCTATAAAAACCATCATTTTATTTGTTTCCAATAATTTGCCTTGGTGATAATAACAATTATGAATTAGGATTTGAATGTAACATAATCAGATTGAATGTTCTTTGCCTTCTACATTACTTTCATCTCCAAAGGCAATTATGGATGCTTATTAGCTTACCGTTCTCGTTAAAAATTCCCTGACCTTTTGATTTATTTTCACTTTAGTTCAAGCTACTGATTGTGATGTAGGGGTGAATGCGGAGTTGACCTATTCAATTGTCAATGTGAACAGCGGCTTTGAAATCAACACTGAGACTGGCGCCCTCTCCCCCACCTTTGCCATGAACTTTGAAGAAGGTGAACGCTATTTCACGTTCGCTGTCATGGCTACGGACGGAGGAAATCCCTCTCTAAGCAGCACGGCAACAGTAGTGGTGTCTGTCGTCGACACCAACGAGGCCCCATACTTCACGCCTAGCCAATACTATTTTAGAATGGACGAAACTGCATCTCTGGACTATGAAGTGGGAGCGGTCTACGCAAGTGATGATGACGTTAACGATGTCATAACATTGTCGATTGTTAACGGAGATGGAACATTTAGCATAGACCAATCTGGTTAGTCTTATTGTTTTTTCTCTATGTTTTCTGAATGTGTGTCATGGTCCTTTCTTTGAATAGATTCTGATTTTTTTTTTTAATGGGGTGCTTGATTTTGAGATGATATATCTATTCAAATATTTTGGTTGCTAAAGGAGCCACACCCTTGATTTTGGGGCTATGTGGTATAGAATTAAGAGTTCATATTACTTTGCAAAAATATCAGTATATTTTGTTTTATATTTTAGGTCCCGGTGAAGCCCATTTTCTGAACATTTATTCACCCACTACTCTGTCATCTCATGTTTTCTTGCAATATCATTTGGCACATATTTTTTATTTTTGATAATTGTTCCAAGTTTTGTGCAATTCTGTGAACATTAATTTTCAGGTCCTTACCCAAACTGAATATTATGTTTAATATTTACTTTTTTTGTCTCACAGGTGTTATTTCGGTGGCTCAGCAGGCGACAAATTTTCGCTACGACTTCATCGTCCGTGCTTTAGACTCAGAGAACCTCGAAGCCAGGACTGATGTTACCATCTTTGTTACTGATCTCAATGATAACATTCCAATCTTCCCAGATTGCGACACATATCAGGGTTCCGTGTTGGAGGGGGAATCCATTAACACAGAAGTCTTAACGGTCAGTGTAGATATTATATAGTTTGGGTTTTATGCCTCCGAACACTGAACGTGGTCGCGGAGGAATTCTATGTGATAGAATCACTAGCTTTATCATATTCACACTTACATTGGGCATTGAAGTATTGAGCATTCCTCGTATGTACATATTTTTTATATATTATGCCAAAAGATAATTGTTTGGTTACTCTCAACCAACCAAACCTCCAAAAATGGCTCTATCAAACTTTTTAAGTAAAATTGAAAAATTACTGAAGGATTATAGATAAACCCGTCTGAAAAGAAATTTTAGACATCCTTTGGCTCTTGTGTGTGAATTGTGAATTAGCAAATTGTGAGTTATGATCAAAACATTTTTTAAAGAATCAATAACAAAATTTTATCCTTCCGACCGATGCTTTTTTTTCCTTCAAAAATGGCGTTTGAGGACAACCAAAGGTGATTTTTTTTGGGGGGAGGGGGCCCTAATACAATCAAATTATTCAAAAGAAATTTTATGTACACCTTGTGGATTTAATTCCAAATACATAACATGTTGATTGCTATCAATTAAATGATTTTTGTGTTGGGTGGATAAATAATTGAATAATTCTTGCCTTATCCCAACATGGATAAACACTGATTGACAGATTGACCCGAGAATGCCTGAGATTTTTTTCTCAGCTTCTCGGTAAAGCACTGTCAATCAGTGTTTATCCATGTTGGGATAAGGCAAGAATTATTCAATTATGTTGATTGCTTTTACTAATGTCATGAACAATTTTTAGATAATTGATGAAAGGGTTTGAAGGAATGGAGGATACCTGTGACAAATGAAAGAATGTACTACATTTGTTTGGAATGTAACTAAGGATGTTTCTATTTGAACTGAGTGGATGGTCCTGTTTTTAATCATCTGTCGCAAAATGTTTGATTAATGCATAAATAAGCATGATTAATGCATAAATAAGCATGATTTATAATGTCAGGAACAATGTACCTTTTTTGTTGAGTATATGTTGTGGGAAACATTTTTTTTTTAATGTTGTGGGAAACATTTTTGCTAATTTTAATTGCAATTAGGCAATCGAAAAACGAGACCCCCAGTTTAAGATGAAATTAAAGAGATTGGTTATTGTAGGGTGAATAGCAAAAAAATGAGAAAATCCTAATGATTATTACAATGGAACCTTGTTATAAAAGAGGTCGGATAAAGCGAGATACCTGTAACAAGGTGATTTTATTGGTCCCAGCTCTTTATAGTTCCTTGTTCTTTTACTCTGATATAGTGAGGAACCTGATATAAAAAGGTAATTTTCATGGTCCCAAGGACCTCGTTATAATAAGGTTTCTCTGTATTTATGTTGGCATGCAGGTGTCAGCAATAGACAACGACCAGGGTTCGAATGCCGCTTTATTCTACAAGCTTTCTTCTAACAGTGATGCCAACGATGTAAACAAGTACTTCCAGATTGATCAGAATGGTTTGATAAGCACCAGAAGCATATTGGATCGGGAAACAATTGCATCGTTTGAGGTGACGGTGGAGGCGAGTGACGGAGGAACCCCCTCCCTCACTGGGTTCTGTACTTTCCCGATAAACGTGAACGATGTTAACGACAATCCGCCAGCATTCCCATTTGTATCATTTCAAAGTAAGTACTCACAAAAAATGATTCCCCACTTTCTTCTTTTATCTTTTATATTATGAAGTGTATTTTTAACATTGCTCTTTTTTAAGAAAGTGAAAGAAATTAATTGAATTGAATTGAATTCTTAGGGGGTGTTGCTACAAAGTTGCTATCGATCACAAATCATCTGCAAATCGGTTGCAAATTTGGAACTCACATTGTCATTTATGCACTGTCTGCACTTTTGACAAGATGCGTATGAAATAATGATTCTCATAGACTCCTGTAAATCAACTGCAACTTGCACTTGATCGCTACTGAGTAACAACACCCCCAGAGATATATTATTTTTTTCAGATTATTTGGTATTGGTACATGTTGCCTTGAATGAGATTGTTGTTTGTTTCTTCCTTACAGCCTCTATATCAACCAATGCGGTTCAAGGTGATGAGGTATTACAGGTTACAGCTGATGACCTAGATGTCTCACCACAAGTGTCATATAGTATGGAAGCTGTGTCTGGCCAAGTTTGTGATACCTCGTATTTCAACATCATACCAGGTTCGGGGGTCATCATTGTCAGAAAAAATTTAAATGTATTAGAGGTAAGTCAGTGGTTCTCATTTTTTGAAAATTGTATTATCTTGTATTACAAGTTTAATTTGCTATGATTCAGATCGTTCCAAAAATCTTTAAAAATTGTGGACAGCAAAAACCTATTGAAGCTTTATTTACATGTGCCATTAGGAGATTAATGTGAGAATGAAAGAAAACTAATATGTCTGTGTTATTCATCATTTTTATTTTTTTTTATTTTGCAGTACCAAACACTGGTTCATCTCAATCTATTTATCCATGATATTACAGAAATTAGGTTCAAAATTTTGCATCTATTTCCAAAATTTTTCACCAGAGCCTTTCAGAAAACAAATGATATTGAATGGTTCAACAGCACATTTTTAATTTACTTGTATATATGAAATGTTTGAAACAATTTTCATTTGCATGTTTCTTCTTTTTACAGATGATCTTTTTTGACATGCTAAAATTTAAAAAGTAATGACCTCCATTTGACCTGTTATCTTCACAATTCATTGCAGGACGAAACAAACCCTGATTTACTAGCATGCAGTGATTACAAAGTGACAGCATCCGATGAGGATGATCAATTAAGCTTTATGTCTGTTCAAATCGACGTTAGGAGTGCAGACGATACTTCCTACAGAGTTCCAACCTTCGCTAACACCCCTTACATGGTGACCATCGATGAAAACATTGCGCTGCAGTCGCAGGTCTTGCTCATCTCTGTCGAAGGAACCGATCAAGTAGGATTCAATATCATCCGGGGAGCACGTCCCTCCACCAACTCAGAGACGACTTTTGGGCTCGAGGCTCCAGACGATGATGACCAGCGCACAAGACAGATAACCGTGCTGGAATTTTTGGATTTTGAATCTGTTCAACAGTGAGTGTTTTTTTTTTTTTGCACAATGAAAATTAAAAATCTGGTAGATCAGGAAAGTGTTCTACATTTATTTAATGTTCTAATTTTGAACCTTTTTCAATGAGATCTAGTAGGGAGAAGAATGTTGAAGGACCTCAGATTTGACTTTTCACGTTGCATTTTGCATGTTTGCCTGTGAATTCAATGTGATTTTTTTTTATATTGGGCTTTTTTTTCCATGCTGGGCCATTTTCAGAGTCTTGGCCTAGTGTATGTCAGTTCAATTATTTTGCCTAGGCATTTGAAAATTCTTTCAATAGTATTGGAGAGGGTAATTAAGACTGAAGGTACATGCCTTCCTATCATAATACCCCTGAATATTAAAGAAAAATGTTTTCCAAACTACTTGTTTATGTGAAAATACATCCTAGCATTGACCTCACAGTATTGTGCAATTTCTAAACAAAAATTCTTAACATTTTTTTTACACTCTTGCTTCTTCTGTACTTAAACTCTACAGATACGACTTAATTGTCACAGCTCGTTACCCAGATTCGGCGTATTCGGTACAGACCAACGTCGTGATTATTATCTCAGACGTCAATGATCAGGTCCCTTCCTTCCCTGCAAGCACCTTCTATGGAAGTGTAGTGGAGAACAATCCACCTTTTACAAGTGTCATCACGGTTCAAGCAACAGATTCAGATGCAAGTTCAGCATTTAAACAGGTTTGTCAAAGAAAACTTTCTTGGAATTTTTGCAAAACAGGAGCTAGTTGCACAAAGTGTCCTTGGTTATCTCGTTCTTGCTTAGTAGTGTTAGCTTCACATCTCTCCCCCAAACATTGATAATAAAATGTTATATGTCTCTGGGGATGTTGTTCAAAAGTTGAAATTGATAGTCAAACAGAACGTGCCAATCAAAATCATTGTTTCATGCGCATGCCGTGCGCGAAGGAAAATGCGCGTTACAATTTGCAAAGTTGCAGTTGATTTGCAGTTGATTTTGAACAACATCCCTTTTGTTAAGCCTGCATGCTTGTCCATTCCTATTGTGATGCAGGAAAGATGTTGATTAAATGATAAGATGATAACAAAATAAATGAGTATGAATGTTCCATGTGCACATCGTGAAAAGATTCTGTACTTATTAAAAATTAAAAATGTTGATTAAATGGTAAAATAATAAAAAATAAATTGAATACTAACTTTTCCATGTGTACATCACGAAAAGATTCTGTACTTCAGCTTTTGGTTTTGAGAGAATTTCATGAATATTTCTTTTTAGTTTCAATTTCTCCTACCTCATTTAAAATGTTGAATAAGCGGTGGAGCATGGTAAAGAAAAGAAATATTAAAAAAGATCTCTTTTTTGCATTAAATTGTACTTTCATTTATTTTCTTTAAGATACTAAACTTGTTATAGGGTAATTTCTCACACTTCTACATAAAATTGGGATTGAAAATGTTGTTTATGAAAAATCAAATATGAGCATGTAACATAAGATTGCTATTTACTGAAAATTATGTGTTTTTGTACAAAGAATGTTACTTAAAGATATTCATCAGAATGTTATGAAATTAGGCAGAAATGTTCACTGTCATGTGATATACAAATTAATGGAGACGTTTAGTGATGTATACCAGGTAAGGAAAGTTTTGTTTGAAAGTATAAATGAGAAGGCTTCTTATCTGGATTTTTGTTTTAAAAAGATATTTTTCATAGTTACAAGCATTCTTAGAATAGAAGTCTCCATTAATTTTTAGTTTAGGTATGATATAATTTATCAAAAATGAAATAAACATCTCATATACATATAAAGAAGTAACACTTTGAAAATCAATTTGTTTACAGCCGAACTGTTCTGCAGATAAATTTGAAGAAATGTGTTGTACTTTGTATATTTGAAAAGCCCTGTTTCTAAGCTTTTTAATTATGTATGGTCTATGGGAGTTTGCTCGAACATAAAGGGTTTGAAAATCGATTCATTTAAACTGGGTCATTTTTTATCAGTTTCACCATACTCCGCCCCTTAAATGTTTGAATAATCAAAAATAAATTGAATAATAAATTTTCCGTGTATACATCATGGTTTTGAGAGAATTAATGGATATATCTCAATTTGTCCTACCTCCTTCAGATTCAATACAGCATTAACAGTAACCAGTCAGACTTTGAAATTACCAGTGATACTGGAGACATTGTTACCAGTGTAACATTTGATCGAGAAGCATTACCAGACGCGACCTTCTATCTCCCCGTCATAGCTTCAGATGGAGTTAACTCTGGTAAGTTCAGTTTCTATTGCCTCGGCTTCATATGGCCCCAGAAGCAACACGATTCAACACGACTCTTTGTTCAGATCACAGTTAGCTGTCTGCCAACAAAGAGTCGTGTTGCTTCCAGGGCCATATTAAAGGAAGCAGAAATATGAACCCCCCCCCCGGACATAGAAGACCCCAAAATCCCGGATTAGGGTTAATTTGCTTTTAATTTTTTTCCTCCTTTTATTGAAATTTACAGGGTCGTCTTCCCCTTAAAAACTGCTGATGTGTCTTGTCAAATTTCATGATGAATGTATAAAATTATTGCTTCACTTAGATTTAATCAGCTTTGTCTCGGGAAAAGGTACATGGATTTCATGTTCATTGTTTTCAATTCCAGGGGAGGCTACAGTGTTTGTTACTATCGTAGATGAGAATGACAATGAACCAGAGTTTGCCAGTAGCTTCGACTTCAGCGTGCCTGAAGATTTAGTGATGGGTGCGGTGGTTGGAAACGTTACAGCCACAGATAGCGATAGTGGTAAGTACAGTAGGGCAATTCCACGCTAAAGTAAACATTACACCCAAATTTTCAAGTCCATGCTTATTTAACAAATTTGGTATCATATGAAAGCATAAAGTCTGAATTTTAAGGATCCTAGAATTTTCTTCTTTTTTAAATGAGCATAAGGTTGATTTTAATTGTTTAATTAAAATAATTAATTCTCAGAAAAATATTGAATTTGTCAATCAAATATTAGGCATGCTGTGAGCAATGTTTCATATGTTTATGTTAGGTATAGTGCTGTTTTAAACTTGTTTTAGATTGAAAAAACATAATGTGGGGTATTTTTGTGATATTCACTATTTGTTATGCTTCAGCAATTTCTTATATTCAATTTTGTAAATTGTCCTTCCGTTACCGCAAAAACATGTTTTTTTTTTACATTGCATCATATATTGTAGCTGCACAAACTTAAAAATTTCAATGCAAAGCAAGTTTAGGGAGGTCTATTAATTGACTACCATGGAGCCAAAAAAAATCTTCTTTGTCAATTGATAAGAGGCCAATTAGAAATGTCCATAAGTCACCAAAGCTGGTAACGGAATAGATTGTTACCGCGATAACTTCTGAACCACAATAATGGATTTGAATCAATCTTGGGTCAGATATGCAGAAGTATGTGAGGACGAACTGATTAAATATTGTATTCAGGTAGTCAAAGGTCAAAGGTCACAGGGCCAAAAAACTTGTAAAAAAAAATCATGCAAAATAGCTTGTTGCCGCGATAACTTCAGAACCACTGGGCGGATTTTAACCAACCTTGGGTCAGATAATTATGCATAAGCATGTGAGGATGAAAGGATTATATTTCGGATTCAGGTGGTCAAAGAACCCAGAATAGCGAGTTACCACATACTTCGGAACCAGTGAACAGATTTAAACGAACCTTGGGTCAATCATTTTTAAGCTTGGGAGAATAAATTGATTAGATTTTGGGTTCATGAGGTCAAAGGTCACAGGGTTAAAAAGCTTGTAAAAAAATCCCAAAATAGCTTGTTCCCATTGTAACTTCAGAACACTTTGGCAGAATTCTACAAAACCTGGCTCCAGTATGTGTAGGCATGAGAGGATAGACCAATTATATTTTGGGTCCTCGGGGTCAAATGTCATAGGGCAAAAAACTGTCAATACCACCCAAAATATTTGTAACTTCTGATTGCATGGTGTAGGGGTAACATCTTTCTGACCATGGGATGATGGAGGCATAAATTTTGACCGTGTGCCGTAAAAGGTTTGTCAAGTCTCAACTTGATACTAACTCAAAATAATAATCATGTATCAACTTTAAATGCCTTCAAATACCTTATTTATGAATGCAGATATTTGGTTTGGGAGTTAGAAAGAGGAATATTTGATTGGATAGAAGTTTTGTGTTGATTATAAAACAGTCAAAGACTATCATTTGTAGTTAAATAATATCCATTGAAGAATATGAAAAAAGGGCGAAGTAAGTACAGATGTAATGAGTCCATTTACATTGTGTCAGTTGACTTCAAATACCATACATTTGGTTATGTCATAATTAAAGACTAAATATTAGTTGCAAAATGTAATTCCAGCTGAAACTTTATGAATTGTACATGTAGGTCTAGCTGTAAAGAATAAAGAAGAATACATAATTTCCCCCAAACACGTAAAGCAATAGCAGAACTATCCCTTTGACATTCCTTATCAAACACTAACAAATATTATGCATTGTAGTTAAAATAATTTATTAATTGAATAAATTCGAACACAACTATGTGAGAACACAGCTAAAATTATCAGAATTCAAATATGAACAACTTCAGAAACTCCAGTGATTTTTAGTAAAATCCAATTATAATCCAATAATGTGTTTATTTTGTTATCCTTACAACTATTACTCACCTAAATGATTTGCATATTTTAATTATTCCTGAGCAGATGTTCCCAAAATAACTTTAAAATTTTTAGGAAATTGTTTTAATGTTACCATTTGGGGGATTGAAATGTCCTTTGATTTAAATTTCTAGCGGAAATTGCCAGAACTTTAAATTTTTGATCTAAATGGCCTTCCGTTAACAAGGAATTATCCATTAATTGATATCTTATAATGAAAGCCTGAATCAATATTGGAATATTAATTGCGTGGAATTACAGCCCAAACTACATTTATCCAAATGTATACCAGCATGGTAGAATAGACTTTTTTGTTTTAAAGTATTTCAGTAAAACATTTTCTAATGTCTTTTCCTCATAGACATAACACATGCAATCTTTATGTCCTTCCGTTACCGTCCTTCCGTTACCAAACACTACCCTATATTATGCGTTGTAATTAGATGAATCATTGACCAATTGGTAAGTGAAGTATATTTCAAGAAAATGGTTCTAGCCTTACTATTGCAAGGTTTGGAATGTTCTTCCATCACTAGTTTTCTTGCCATTCTCGCTTGAACTTTGAAATTTTTGTCAGAATGTCCTTCCGTTACCGTGGAATTGCTAAGTATCATCATGCTAATCATAATTATATCTGTCATAAAAATATTCTGAGCCAGTGATTGGTCTAAATCCCTTCACGTGACTATTGATAACTCCCACTGGCATCGAAATTCACTTAAATATGATGTCATTCGTAGATAGTTCGGAAACCATCTACGGCTTCCCTGATGAACTGTTAACGGGTGACTTTTTGTGACGTAACAAAACGGTGCGTATTATGATGATCGATTGCCCCATGCGCCTGGGCATGTGGAGATCGAGCACATGCGCAGCGCTGGGGCAGCTGGGGCTGTGTAGCTTACTGTGTTGTGCTCTAATTTGTGCAAAGGCAAGGCTGCCTAATTTTGATGTGTGCCAGTGTCCCCTTCCTCGTTTTCTGTTTGGATCCATTATTTAAAGAATAATTCATTAAGAAAATGAATATCTAATCTAATATCAGGACTAACTTTACCTGTGTTATCTTCATTTTCGTTTTTGTTTTCTTTGTTATGATTTTTCATCTCTTTCTCTTTCTTCAGATGCAACATTGGAATACTTCATAAGTGGAGGAAATGATGGGGGTGCTTTTACTGTCAACGCACTATCGGGCGTAATCACTAAGGCAGGCGTCCTGGACTACGAGACGCAGACATCTTACCAACTCCAGTACAGCGTCAATGATGGTTTACACATCGCTTCCACCACGGTCATTGTCAGCATTACAAATGTGAACGATGTGGCGCCGCAGTTCGGGCAAACGTCTTATTCTGCAACTGTACGAGAGGAGGATAACACAAATCTTCCCAGAATCCTCCTTGCTGTAAGTTTGTTTGTTAACAGGAGCAGAAAAAATAGGTGACCAGAATAAAAAAAAAGTCTGACGAAAATTGGACAAGTAATAACAAAAATTTTTTTAAGATTTGAAAAAAATGAGCAAATCAGTCAAAACTTTTCAGACATGTGGCCAATTTGATGACATAGGTGCACAACTAACCAGAATTTCCTTTATATGCATGATGCAAAATTCACCATTTCTACAGAAAGATACAAATCTGTATGAATTTAAACAAGCAAATAGGGCATCTTCATATCTAATATGAAGATATCCTATAGTTAAAATTGTGAGGAAATTATATTTTTGGGAAAAAGTATTATTCTATAACCTTGATATGAATACAATAAATGATCAGTTGTGCACCTATGACATCATCAGTTGCCAATTTATCTGAATATTTAAACATTCATAACTTTCTTATTAGTTGTCCGATTTTCCTCCATTTTTTTTTGGTTGTTCTGTTTATCCAATTTTTCTGCTCCTGTCGAAGAGATATTATTTTGGGGTAGACTCTTTTTTTTTAATACTTAGTGTTATTTATGTCAATGTTATTTTCAAACTTTTAATGGTTATGATGATATTCAATGATTCTGTACAACATTATATAGATGATGACTATGTGGAGTAATGTCAGTTGTGGTTTCTCTTTTAGAGGATGTTGTTCAAAGTCAACTGCAAATCTAATGCCACTTAATGCGCATGAAAGAATGATTTTGATTGGCACGTTTCGATCAGCTGCAACTTGCGATCAATTACAACTTTTGAACAACACCCCATTACTCCATTAGACGACCAATATATGAAGATGTATTTATTTGCAGATGTTGCAACTGTTGCTGTTACGACTGCAGTACAATAAGGAATGTTTGGGGTAACATGTCTAGTAGTCATTTATTATTATATTTCATCAACAATTATTGCAAGTAACATTCAATTTGTAAATCATTTGATATAACACTTCAAACAATTAGTACTACAAGTGTCATTATGCAGAAAATACCTGGCTCGAATACATTAGAATTCAATTATTTGACGATATGATATTGAATGGAATGATTCTAATTCATATATGAATGTAGGTATCTGCCACTGATGGGGATGCTGGTGCGGTCGAGGATGCTGTCATCTACGCTCTCCTTGGCACTGGGGTTCCTGATCTTTTCACCATCGATAGCCAGACAGGTAACATCACCCTAATGGGGGTCCTAGACAGAGAGACCATCCCACGCTATGTCCTCTCGGCCAGGGCCACGGATAACAATGGCGCTGGACTCTCCAGCTACGTCGATGTCATCATCGAGGTGGAAGATATCAACGATAACATGCCCTTCTTCCCCGACCAGGAATACGTGGGTTATGTGGACGAGCATTTACCAATAAGTAAGTTATTATTCTTATTACCAGATTCTCCTGTTCAATACCTGCCCATTGTAGGTGATGCTTGAAGCATTCTTAAAGGGGGGAATTAACCCCAGACACGAATAGAATACAATGACCAAACTGTACAAATTTTAGTAAAATTTACTAATCCATTCAAAAGTTATGAATTTTCAAAAGTTTTTATTTACACCCCTCTTAAGCTTCTGAAATTGGCAACCTACAGGAACAAAATGGCTGCCAACATGGAGGACTCTCCTCTCATTTTGTACACAGAATTTTACATTTTTTCCCATTCTTTTTAAAAAATTGTGCCTTGACTCTTTGTTTTGTCAGGTGTCATTTATTCATTCTGCGAAACACTCGTAGAAAATGAGAATTTGGTTCTTTGATTACCAGAATTATTCATTATTATTAAATAGGATACATGCACACTTCATAAGTTGACATGTCTGTGTGCATGTGATTTATAAAGTTCTACTTTTTTGTAGTACTCCTTGATTTTAAAATGTCCAACATATTGTCATAATTTGTAATCTAGCTTTAGTCAATTTTTGAAACCATGTTTCAAATCCTGTAGAAATAACATTATTCAAGTCAGTCATAGTGAAATGTATTCTGATTTGATAAATATTTGATTTGAAACATTTGTAAATGTGATTGACACAAATGAATAAATCCCATCAAATAACTCATTCAACAGACACGCCTGTTTTGAGTGTGGTGGCTGAAGATCCGGACACGGATGACAATCTAGTGTACTCGTTGCCAGTGCAGAATGATCAGTTTGCGATCAACTCTGACAGTGGACAAATCATAACAAGGACACAGTTGGATAGAGAAACCGTCGATGAGTATCAATTTGAGGTTCAAGTCACCGATGGCCAAAACACCGGTTAGTATTGATGATTATGGTTGAATTTCAATGGCATGTTTATGTATTAAAGTCATTGTCACACAGTAAGATTTTGTTATATGATGTGTGACCTATGTGATTACATTGAGATTGATGAAAAAACAGCTAAGAATGCAAAAAAAGAAGGAAGTTATGCAGGCACTAACAAGATGTCAATGAACATTGAATATAGCGTCCAATGTCGCGTTATTACTGCACAGTGTGCCTCTGATATCATTAATTTTACATTTTTAAAGCACTAATCTTTTTGAAGCCTATTATTTTCACAGGTTAATTTATCTAAACCATGAACCATTTATAAATGAAAAGCAAAAAAAAAAAGCTTTCGAAAGGTCAGTTGTTTGAGGGTAACCAAACAATCATTTTTGTTAAAAAAGATATAGATATCAACCTTATTGTTCGAGGATTCATCGAATTATCCATTACGTATGATTAAAGTAGATATTTATTGAGGAAATGAAAATATGATAAACTTGATATGTATGGAGAGCTAAGAGGCTATGTAACAAAACTGGTGACTCTAGAGCGCTCAATCGTTACATGAAAAGAGTAATCAAGTTTGAAGGAGAAAAAAATGCCTGAAAATGCTTAGTTTACTACAAAAATACATGTATTTTATTAGCGTCAGCAAAAGTACTCACACTTTTTAACATGCACATTTCTTGTGTACAAATCACATCCGAAATGGGACCAGCACATTACTGCACATAAACCGGTAAATTGTACGTTTGGTGAAGTCAGATTTATGCCCTTTGTCTTCTTGCATCATACCCTTTCCAGATTATATGCTAGGTAAAAAATCAGCATCATATATTATTTATCTTCAAAAGGGATCAACACAACAATAAAAGATAAAGAAAGATTCAATATACATGTTATCATTTTCTATCAATGTATGCTTTAATGGAAGACATTATATTCATTACCTGCAGCATCAACACCTGTCACGATCATCGTCAACGATGTTGATGACAACAGACCTGTATTCACCAAAGACTCCTACCCGGCTGCCTCTGTGGCAGAGAACGAACCCGTTGGGTACACGATTACCACGGTGCAGGCTGTGGATCCCGACGTGGGGTTCATGGACACAGTCCAGTTTGCAATAAACAGAGGAGATCCTGATGACCTGTTTAGGATTGTTAGTGATCCTGCAACTCTCACTGGTCTCATCCAAGTCAATAAAGTGAGTCTCATAATGATGATGATAATACAGTCAAACCCGTCTACAAAGATCACCTAATTGAGACAGAAAAAGGTGGTCTTTATTAGCAGATGGTCTCTATAGACAGGTTCATTTACATGTAAATTGCATTCTAGGGAGTTTAGAAAGGTGGTCTTTAAGGACAGGTGGTTGCTAGATCAGGTTTGACTGTAGATGCAATTTATATAGGGCAAATATCCACTCTGCTGAGTGCTCAAGGCGCTTTGCATTATTGTTACCGTGGCTTTAGCTTGGCAGACACCAGCTCACATGGCTTTCCAACGAATAAATCTTCTACCAGGTACCCATTCACCTCACCTGGGTTGAGTGCAACACATTGTAGATGAATTCCTTGCTGAAGGAAATTAACGCCATGGATGGGATTTGAACCTAATACCCTCTGATTGAAAGGGGAGAGTCAGAACTACTACATCACTTTGCCTCCTGATCAAGTTAAACAGTCAAACCTGTCTGTAGTGGCCACCCAAGGGAAACAGAAAACATTGCCTCTGTATACAGGTGACCTCCCTAGACAGGTTTTTTAATATACATTTTCATCTGGAGGGGACAAATTTAGGTGGCCACTCTGGACACCTGACTGCTAAGACAGGGATGACTACATGTATATTGTCAGGCCTTAAGTCGCAGGCTTGAAAAAAAATGTCAATATGTTCCAGGTAAAGAACTTAAGTACATATTGTGTTCATTGTTGGAATGTTGAAAATGGTTTTGTTGAATGTTGGCCATTCTCTTAAGAATTCTCGTATAAACGATAGAGCACAATTTCTAACAGCCCTTTTGTCACCTCAGATTGGTGTGTGCATGCCAAACCAATCAGGATGACAGTTGTCTCCTGCCATGCACAACTTTAATGACAATAATAATATTTCTTATATGGCGCTTTTCCCGTACAGCCCTTAGTGGTCTAACAGTATTGTTACCCCATTTAAAAGATGAACAATAACAACCGTACTGTAAAGTATATATTATCACAGCTCCCTGGAGAGTTTCCAAAATTTTAGTCTTGGGTGGGGAGAGGGAAGACAACTCTTTTCATATCCTACCAGGGACCCATTTAAAACCTGTATTGAGTGCAGCACATTGGTGATACATAAGATTTCCATACGTTGATATGTTGTGATCTATAAAGCCGGCTAGCCTATGCACTCCAGGGCGAATTTCACCTATGTTTAATTCCTTTCTTCCCCATACCAGCCTCTGGACTATGAAACTTTGGCACAGACAAGTTTCAGCCTGACACTTGAGGTGTCGGACTCTCAGCCTCCTACCGACAGCGGTCGCCCAGAGACGGCAACCATCGTGATCAATGTCGAGAACGCCAACGACGTCGAGCCTGTGTTTGGTCAGGACCAGTACGATGGAACGGTTTCGGAAGATGCCTCTGTCGGCACCCAAGTAGGCGGATTCACACTGTCTGCTACTGATGAGGATGAACCTGGTGCAACATTAAAGTAAGAAAGAGTTTTGCTTCATTAAAGTGATTTCAATGACATTATTTAAACTTCCATACTAGTGGACAAGCAATGAATCTATGTACATGAAGCCTTTAACAATCAATTGTTTCATAGTCTGATGTAGTAAATATATTTATTCCTTTGTCGAAAACAATTTATATGTGATTCCTCAGTCAAATATAACCTAGTCTTATTTTTATTTGGACAGTTACCTGCTGCAGAGAGCTGTCTTTTAATCAAACTTGGTGATTGTTGACACATATTTTATTAAATTCTAGGCAAGTATTAAAGCGAAAAGTAACTTTCATGATAACAGTGTGGTACAGCAATGCAGAGTAAAGAATTTCACAATGCTTACCATGGCAAGGTTTGAATTTAAGTTTTTTGAGTACCAGCCCCTGTTGCTGCAAAGACTGCTTTATTTACATAATGACTTTATTTTTTTTTTAAATTTTACACTTGTCATTTCAATTGTTTGTTTTATTAGCTATGAGATTGACCCCACCACTGATCCTGATGGCCAATTTGGCATTAACGCGAACCAGCAACTTGTTGTTGCGTCGGCCTTGGACCGAGAGACTGTATCTAGCTATGAATTAAAGGTCTACGCTATTGATAACGGTGAGCATAATGACTGCATTTTATTAA
>BQKZ01003330.1:59783-74734 GCA_036244855.1 Temnopleurus reevesii
AAATCGGGCTCCAAACTTTTCCTGTCATTTTATGGCTCATTGGGGGATATGAAAATAAAAATAAATCAGTAAATACAAAATCGGGCTCCAAACTTTTCCTGTCATTTTATGGCTCATTGGGGGATATGAAAATAAAAATAAATCAGTAAATACAAAATCGGGCTCCAAACTTTTCCTGTCATTTTATGGCTCATTGGGGGATATGAAAATAAAAATAAATCAGTAAATACAAAAAAAAAATGTAATTACAAAACAAAGTTATGAAATGCAGTTGTCTCCTTGGAAGAATTTCCTGTATCCAGAGGCATTAAGTGTTTGTGGTTCTGACTCCCCCAAAAAAGGTCTACACAATTTTTTTTTTACTGCAATGCGCAAAGGCATGCCAGAAACACTATTGATTATTTGTTTAATTTAAGGTGATATTTACAGGGTTATATTTTCGTCTGCCTCAGTAAGCAAGAATATGGTTATGTCGTGATAAAAGGAAATTGGAATGCAGGCCTGCTTCAAATAGAATTAGTTTGGCAAATTGAATAGTTTCTGTTAAGTTTATCTCTGATGCTGTATCAACCCGTTTGCTCTGGGGAAGCTGGCAGCAATGAAACTCCTCAACTTACCTAGTTTGGTGGACAAATGATAGAGCCACAATCAGAACTTATTTATGTTATAACTTACTGAGAGCAGAAAAATCTCAATTTTGATAACCAAAACTTGGTCTTAAAAAGTAGTTTAGGACTAAGGATTGAAAGGGGTTCATGGTGGTAAAGAATAATTGAAGAAAATTAATCAATTGTCTCATGATGTGAGACTATTCACAAGAATATTGGAGCGTTCTCCCACACATATAAGATACTTTAGATCTAAACCTACGGGTTTTTTTATAGCATTTTTTTAATAGTTTTCTTGAAATGCAATATTTGTTGCCAATCTTCAATACCGATACTGCTATTCTTCTGGAAATTTTTTTTATTATTGATATGATCATAGTTCTTACATGTACTTCCAGCAATATTCTATTAACCTTTTTGCATATTTTCTAGGATTACAAAATATATCATGGTTCTGTTAAAGTTTTGAATCAAACTGCAGCTACAAAGTATGTCTTTTTTATATTCCTCCAATTTCTTCCTGATTTCACCTTTGATCACCCAGGTGTACCTCCACTTTCCGGCACTGCCACCATCAATGTTGTCATTGGGGATGTCAATGACACGCCGCCTCGTTTCGCAGAGGACTACACGCCGTCAATCCAGGAGAACTCTGTTGCAGAGATCGACGTGGTGGAAGTGAGAGCTGTGGATGATGACGTATCCGCCTCAGAGCCGCAATTCATCTACACCATCACAAACGATGGTTCAACTGAGGGCTTTGACACCTACTTTGGATTCATCGGATTAGGTTAGTATTTTTTTAAATTTTTTTGTTGTTGTGCGCCTTTTGGTGTCCTACCAACTTTGCTCTCTTATCTATTCTGTATTCATCATTCAAAAGGATAGAGCAATGTGCACGAAAACATGTGCACGATTCAAAGATTATAAATGCTCCATAATATTTAAAAGGAAGAATAAATAATCCCTAAGGCCCGTATTCCAATAGCGAGGATTAACTTAACCCATGTCCAAGCCATTTTTAATTAGACCCTGGCTATTCAAAGTTAAACTAATAGCCTAAATTACAATGACTTAGACCTGGGCTAAATTAAATCTCGCTATCGGAATACGGGCCTAAGGGAGTGTTGCTCAAAATTAATTGCAAATCAACTGCAACTTTGAAGATTGCAACGCGCATTTTCATTCGCACACGGTATGTGCATTTAACAAGACGTGCATGGAACAATGATTTTGATTGGCGCGTTCTGATCAACTGCAACTTGCGATCAATTGTAACTTTTGAGCAATACCTTCTAAGAGTCCACCACTTTGACTACTTCTTCTTTCTCTAATTTTTAGACGAAATAACAAGTGAAGTGATCACTGTAAGGACCCTTGGTCAGGCGGTTGACCGGGAAGTGATCCCTTATTTTGACATCGTGTTCCTGATACAGGAAGTGGGTACATCGGAACTCTTGACTGGTACGCAGACGCTGACCATTATGGTGACCGATGTCAATGACAATCCACACCAAGCTGTCACCAAGGACATCCTTGTGTACAGCTATGAAGGTAAGATAAGACATCCTTTTGAGTACAATCTCTGCAAATGTGTGATTGACATAAACAGGGGTGACAAGTTCCTTGAATGGTGTCTTTGAGATAAAGCATATGATGATGATGAGAATGTTGGTGATGATGAAGAGGAGGGGTTGGGAATGATGATAATGATGATGATGATGATGATGATGATGATGATGATGATGATGATGATGATGATGATTGATGACGATGATGATGATGATGAAAATGATAATGATGATGATGATGATGATGATGTACAGCAAGGAGGATGCTTTTCGGGATGTACATGAATTACAAAAATTATTGTTTCATTTTCAGTTTTGTTTAATGTGTCTTTCAATGTATTATATGTTTGTAGAGGTTGATTGGCTTCTAATACTTTTTTAAAAATTTATTTAGTAAAAAAAAATATTTTGGGGTTTTCTCAATCATTGAATAGTTTCTGAAAATATATTACTCTGTTCCATAGATTTATAATTGTATTCAATGAAAGTGGAGATATCAAATGTATTTTTAAGTGGTAGTGATGCTACGGATACATTGTATACTCACATCATTAGCTGTAAAATATATTTCAATTGCTGAAGTGGCCATGCTATAGATAGAATGAAGCTAGCAGCGTGTTCATGCTGTTTTCCGCATGAAATTGAGCAAAAAAAAAATCCCAAATGTATAAGATGAATGATTTGACTGCTGCCTCATTTACCCTTTTAATATTTCCCATTCCTTAACCATTCCGCCTTTTTATTCAAAGTGAAAGATAAATAGCAATGCCCACAAAAAAGAAAAAACCTGCTTTATATTATTCCACATGATATCTAAAATATTCACTAATGTTAATCATATTGTAGTAATTTTCTCTAAATGATATTTATATTCTGACTTTATAAGTGAGTACTTTAGTTATTAAATATCAGTTCTATTATTGATAACCCGTTCAGGTTTTTTATATTTTTCGAAATTTGTAAGGGATAACTTAAATTAACTATATCAATTCTACAATTAATAACATTTTGGGGTTTGCTATATTCAAATTTATTCGAAACGTCATTTCCATTTGGTATAGTATTTTTTTTTGGGGGGGGGATGATTACCTTAGTTCATGATCAGATCTGCCATGGACAATTTGACAAACATTTTATTCTTCCATTGTCTTGTAAATTGAATGAGAAGAGGCGCCGACTAACTATCCTTGTATTATTTAATTTATTTTTTCCGTGGAACTAGCAGGGCTTTATTATCTAATATTTTTGTAATCATTAGTTGTATTAATGTGGAGGATAATTGTACTTTTACATCATACATATGTAGTGACTACGGGAATATTTATTTAACATGACTGCCAGGTATTCTGTAATTCACCTGAAAATAACCCATTCTGATTATGATGGTTCTACTGTGATATATCCCTGGTTTATTATAATTTTGTGTAATGTTATGTAATCACATCGATTTGGGATTCTGTAATTCATCTGGCAATAACACATTATGATGGTAAATATATGGACATTTGGTTTTAGTGCTATGTCTCCTAGGTTTATTCTGATTTTCGTGGTGTAATGTAATCATTCGGATTGGGGATTTTGTAATTCATCGTACAATAATCCATTGTCTTTATATTATGATCCCTTGCCATTTAAACACACCATTATAGGTGCAATCCCAGAGGTTTCTCTTGGTATGTATTTCATCCCTAATATTGATTGATTCATTAATTTCACCCTATAATCCCAAACTTAACATTAACCCTAATCTTAACATTAACTTCCAGTTCCACGAGCTACACTCTAGCGACAATTGTTCCAATGGAAATTTTACACAGAAACCAAAACTATAAATCTAAACCGAAACATAGTCATAATCTTCATTATTTCGAATGAAAATCTAAAATACCAACCCTAACCCAGGTTTTATGACAATTTAGGGCTGGAGCGATTGTCGCAGGAGCAAATGTCTCATGACCAAACATCCAACAACCACTAACCCAATTTATGTAATCATCAAGGACAGAATTTGTTGTATATATTTTTTCAAGGTATAATTTTATTTGGTAAATTTCAAAATAAAAGTTGATCTCATATTCCAATTACTACTTATTTACAAGCATCATGCCTGTCGTTGAACATATGGTTTGATGCGCGACACTTTCACAACCATTATGGGAAACGTCACTATTTGTATTTGGCACTTTTCAAACAATATAAGATGAATCCTATCCAGTTTCAATTCACATTATTTTCATTATTTTTAGACATGAACTGAATTTTGAATGAAAACTGTCCCTAAAATTTGCCACAGAAGACAACCTTTTTTCCAGTTTTATAAGAAGATGACATATTTGTTTAGCAATATCCCTGTCCTTGGAATAGCTGATACCTTGCTTTGGTACTATCATGTTTGTGTGAACACATCCCTGCATGTGAGATACATGGATATAGAGAGTTGAGTTCACACAATCATACAGTACGTCATGCCATTCTAATCCTTTAATATATTGCATGTGTTCTTCAGTAATGGTTTGTGGTATATGAATGTATTAACCCTGGTTTGTCATTGTTTTACCAATTTGTTTGATTCTTCATTGATGTTATTTTCTTGGAACATGCACCTCCTTTATTTTTCCCACTTCTTGATCAAAAAGGATTGACTGGGTTTTAAAAAAAAAATCCTTTTTTGTTGAAAAAATATGAGAATAATGCTATTTGCATGAACATACATCCTCACTATTCACAAAATGTAGAATAACATCAGTTAGATAAGAGTTGTCATTGTGTCAAGAAGATCACAGATTGTTCATTTTTGTATCAAATAAAAGTTACCTGTGCCAGAGTTTTTTGATAAGTCATCAAAAATGTTGAAAATTTTGGTGAAATTTTGGAACTGATTCAAGAATTTAATCAATGTAAGGAGAATACACACTTGGCTTGGACATGGATAAGGTGAAATTGTTTCCAACCATTATGACTGTTTAGAGATGAGTAAAAAAAAAAAGAATTATTATTCTAGAAAAATATGTTTTTTTACAGAATTTTGGGATTTTTTTATGGTAATTGTCCCACACATTCTTATTGGAATTATTTTCTTCCCTCTTTTTGAGCAGTTTCATCCCTCTTTTTCAGTTTACAGTTTATTGCAAAAGTTTAAGACCATCTGCATTTTTTGCACTTACATCTGTACCTTCATATCTTTACTCAAAGGGGGTTTACTCACAAATGTGTGCGAGTTGGTCCTTAATTTTCTGCTCAAATGATCAAAACTTAATGTTCATGTTAATATCAGTTTCCTTGTATTAAAGAGAGCTGCCTCAATTTTCAGAAAGATCTTGCATGATCTCTCTCTCACAATGATTTGATCCTCGACATTGCTTTAATCACATGCCTGATGGAATGGGGATCATTGTGTGAGATCTCGCAAAATCTTTCCAAGAGATCAAACTAATTTGTCTTTTCCAGGGTTTCATTGATAGTCTGAGCACCACAACTTGCTGTTAAGGCAGTGAATTGGAGCAAATGGCACCCAAAGATGTCAGTCAAACTCTTCTGACTCCTCCAATGAATGTGTACAGTTTAATACAAATATGAAAAATGAATATGTGGTCCTAAACTTTTGCAAATGACTGTTTAAGGATAGGAGGCGTCCTGCCTGGTCATTGGTATACACGTGCCAGCTGATTGATTGTAGCAAGTCCTATTTTTATGTTTGTTTGTTTGTTTGTTTTTAGTTCTGTTTTATTTGTTTGATGATGTCTATTATGTTTTGTATTTCATGCGTATGTTATGTGGTTGTGCATCTCGATTTCAGGGAAATATAGGGCTTCAACTAATCTTGGATGCTCTCTCTTGAACTGTGATTTCTTCCTCCTTATATCTATTACACATGATTGTTTATACTGACGGATAGCAACAAGTCCAGCGCTTTGTCTTTCTGTTTTAACAGGCCAGTTTACCAATATATTCAATTTTATGCTAGTTTCTTGCCGACGACCATAGTTTCTTGGTCCTCCTTAGACCGGTTAGTTAAAATCAAAGTACAATACTTGGAATCTAGTTTCCATACATTACTTATTGCTATGTCGGGCAAGCTTTCCGGTTGGTAAGAAAAAACTTTGTGAACAAAGAACGCATAAAATTTGTATCTATTACTAAACCCGCCTTTTGTTTTATCATGTTCATTTAGATTTTAGTTTGTCTGTGTTCGTACATTTTGATTTCAGGGAAATTAAAGGATTCTTCTACTTCTGAATGCTCTTTCTAGCATTCTGCATTCTTTCTAGAGCTCCATATTTATTTATTTGTTTCATATTTTGTTAATACCCGAGTGTGGTTTGTTTGTGTTCGTATATATATTATTTGATGTAGTTAATATTCTTCAATATGTCCTTTTAGTGAATCACATCTTTAGGGAAGTTATTAGCAATGTAAAATGGGGTGAGCTTGGACTAAACTTCATTAAAAATCCTTTTTGATGAGTTACACCACTCTTTGAAGAAAAAAAAATATTTGAAAAAAATAAACAAAACATGAAAGCAAATATATGATAAAAGCAGATTTAAACAGACAGTGTGTGTTTTTAGTCCTAGCTACATTCCTGCTCACCCTATTTTGATATATCTTATTCGATTCTGATAGAAAGACAAATATTTACCCACTATTTTTAATGTAATTTTTATAATAGAAAGCCAATCAATTTTGGCAGTACGGAGATTGTTGTAAAGGAGGTTATTTTTGTCATAGAATTGTATGATTCAATCATACTCCTTCTTTACCTCGTATGGGAAATGTTATCCTTTGCAATGTTTTGACATTATGACTTTTCATTTCAATTTTCCCCTATACCTTAAATTGGGTATTGAAAATTTGTTATTGGCCAATCAAGTGTGGGGCTTTTAGTAGATGGTATGATAGCATGTAAGATAAAAAAAAAAGTGTGAAGTTATCGGTTATCAAGCAAGTGGTAATTCCTCACTCTCTGGTCCCAGAGATATTGTCTATTCTCTATGGGTCTTCTAATGTAGTCAATATGCTACACATTGCCAAACAAAATACCAATAACTGTACTCACCCTTGACTCAAATGCATGGGTAATGGTCATTAATTATTCAAAAACTTTTCAAATTCTGGATCCTAAATGCTATCAAGATGTTTTTAATGGTTTACATATGTTAAGCTCTGAATATGCCATAATACAAGTCATTATTTAGTGCATCAAATTAGGTTCTCCAAAGATTGTTTGGATGCTCTTAAACACTTTTTTTAGAAAATAGTGTCAGTCGGTCTTTCAAAAAAAAATATTATTATTGAGGTTCTTTTCATTTTTTTAACAGAGTTCATTCAGAAAATAAGAATTGGAAGGGTAATGAAAAGCCAAAGATCATTTGAAAATGATTTTTCAGGTTGTATTCCACATGTTTATTTATGATTTCCATAGATACAAAATCTTGTGTAAAAATTAACATACACATTTGATGGTGGCGCGTAACTTTTTTTGTAAACATAGTGTACACGCAACACTTTCTTTATTTTTGCATTCTATGTCGGTTTTTCATTCATCTGAATGAAGTTAGACAGTTCAGACAGCTTGAATTGTTCAACCTTATTTATGTCTTTAACGGGCGTACGTGTTGTCTTATTCTTGTCCAGGTGCAATCCCAACCACAGGGGTAGGCAGAGTAGAGGTGGATGATCCAGATATTCTGGAGGACAAGTCTTACGCCGTAGAGGGAGAATTCCCAGAATATTTTCAAGTAAGTGTCAATACAAGTGGCTATTTTTGGCAGGGGTGTGAGAGTTAAGATTTTAATCTTCATTTCAATTTTTTTTTGGACATGGTTAAAAGCCCCTTTTTTTCAGGTGTTTTTAATACAAATTCAATGGAAAGAGTGATATTTTGAGCATTTCATATTTTTTTTCAGACTTTTTTCCAATTCTTTCAGATTTTTTTTACAGATACTCTCACACTCCTATTTAGGCCCTGTCCTTTATGTATGATTCTTAATAATAATAATGGTGATTTATTTTTGAAGCGCATAGATCCATCAGTAATGACACTTATGGCTCTGTACATCAAAAGTTAAATATTTTTGAACGACAAGTTTCAAATT
Source organism: Temnopleurus reevesii (assembly GCA_036244855.1). NCBI lineage: Eukaryota > Metazoa > Echinodermata > Echinoidea > Temnopleuroida > Temnopleuridae > Temnopleurus > Temnopleurus reevesii. The sequence continues at coordinate 68,058 of BQKZ01003330.1, forward strand.
AGTTGTGGTGTGTGGCAGAGAATTCTGGTGATGAAATTCCATTGCTACAAAAAACTTACACAATTTGTAAGACACTGAAAAAGAATGAGATGATTGTTGTTTTGTTGTTCTCAGTCTTTATGAAAAGTTGTTATTCATACAGCTTAAATCGGTGGCAATTCCAAGTATCCACAATGGCAGATTTTAATAAAATGTACACACAATTTTTTTTTCATATGAAATAGGAAAAGGTCCTACCATTTTATTTTGAAAATGTTATTTTACTACATTACTGAAAAATCAGATAATCATTGTAAATATTTATAAACTAATTACCATAAGTGATGAATGATTATTAAAGGAATATGCTGTATAAGCTGAAATTTTCATGGTGAATTTATTTTCGCTAATTTCGCGGTCTTAGACTCGTGAAAATTTCCACTTTATGTGATGCACATCCATATGTGTACAAACACTATCCAAATATGTGAAAATAACAACAAGCCAATGTGTGAAACTGGTCCAAAATTGCGAAAATCTCTCTCCACTAGACATTATCGCCGTTTTCCCTGGAATATTGGCTTATACAGTACTTACAAGAGCATAATGCGTAGTGATGGGAGCGTCATGTTGTAGTGGTTCGGACTCTCGCCTTTCAACTAGAGGGTCGGTGGTTCGAATCTCTCCCAGGGCGTTAATTTCCTTCAGCAAGAAATTTATCCGCACTTTGTTGCAGTCGACCCAGGTGTGATTGGGGACCGGTTGGATGTGACCATACGGTCAATTTATCATCGAGTGCCTTAACTGGAGCAACTTACTGGAATACTCCCCAGGGAGTGGAAAATGTGCATACATTGTATGCATGCATGTCAGAATCCAATAAACCGGGGTAACAATAGCTCTATGTTATTGCAGGGCCTACTGGGAGAACAGTTTGAAGAACTGAAGCGGCTAACCTGGGTAAATAAGACGCATTATTATTATCATTATTATGTTTTTCCCTCTCCTTTGCAGCTTGATGAAGATACAGGTGAGATTATCATGCAAGAGGCAACCCCAGCTGGTATCTACACCATGCAAATCAAAGTCTCTGATGATGGAACCTTCGACGATGTCATATCAACTGTCATCGTTGAGGTCCGGGAGATCTCCGAAGATGCTGTGTTCAGCTCAGGTTCTTTGCGATTATCTGGTATCACTGCAGAGGAATGGATTAGGCCTGATCCTGATAACAATGGACTCAGCAAACTGGACGAACTGAAGGTATACTTTATTAATGTCTCTTACTGATTTTCTTTTTCTTTTTTTTTTCTTTTTTATTCCTTTATTCTTTCTTCTTTTTATTCTTCTTCTGTTTCTCTTTTACCTTTTGGTTCTTCTTCATCTTATAATTCTCTTTTCCTTTTGTTTTTCTGCTCTTGTTCTCTCCTTTTTGTTCTTCTGCTTCTTTTTTTCTTGGTTGTTTTTTCCTTTTTTTTCTCTTCTTCTTGTTCTTCTATTCGTTGTTCATCTTGCTTATTTTTCTTCTTGATCTTGTTCTGCTTTTTCCTTTTCTTCTCCTTCATTGTCCGTTTCTCCTTCTTTATTTCTTACACACTCTCTACCTCCTGTTTCTTCTCTTTCTTCATATTCCCCTTTCTCTTTCTTCTGCTCTCTGTGTACTTTTCTCACATGTATATTCAAAATAGCACATCTGTACATTGTGTGTTGCAATCAATTCACTGTTTGTTTGTATAAAAGAACAAAAATATCATAGAGCAAAACAATAAACAATGATAAACCTCCCAAGATCTGTAGAAGTCTCACAGGTTAAGATTTTGTGATTTAAAACGTCAGAACCACTACCTGATCTATGTTATAATATTCACACTCATGGGAAAAAAAATTAAAAAGTATAAACATGTTGAACTTATTTCAAATGGATAGAAGATTATAATAGTTTGTCTAACTATTGCAATCTATGTATGACAAAGTTTTTTATTATGTCCTCCTTATCTGCCTTTTCATGTCCTTTCACAAAATCACTGTCACCCTTTGAATGTATTCCTGCTGAGCTGCCCATCTTACATGTTTCTCATCAATAAAACAATCTCATCCCGACTTGCAGACCATCCTAGTTGAGGCAACTGGAGCTCAGCCAGAGAACCTTGATATATTCAGTGTGCTGAATGTAGATGGAATGGAGAACATGGTTGACATTCGCTACTCTGCCCATGGATCACCATACTATCCTGCTGACAGACTAAACCTGGCTGCTCTCTCTGTTCAGGATCAGGTATGGAACTTTCATAATCTTTCCTTCTTCTTCTCAGCTTTGCAAACATAACTGTATAAGTTAATATTTGAGCATGCATAAATTTCAAGTTTTGCAAACATTACTGTACAACTTAATATTCAAGCATACGTAAATTGCAAATTTTGGAAACATTACTGTACAAGTTAATATTTTTGCATACATAAGCTCTCTCTACAATATAGCATAATAACCTTGATTTAACAATGCAGCTGGAAGTAGCGTGATGCATTTCAAGGAAAAAATCCTGCCAGGTACCCAATCACCTCGCCTGGGTTGATTGCAGCACAATGTTGATGAATTACCGCTGAAGAAAATTGACGTCATATGTGGGATCGGAACCTACAACCCTCTAGTTGAAGACAAGAATCAGAACCACTCCACCACGATGCTTCCACATGTATGACAGCAGATATGCCAACAAAAAACCGTACTTGTCAATTTTTCTATCCTTTTTTACCTCATAAGGTGGTACTAAGACCTATTAATGTTTATGAATGCAGAACACCATCAAACTAAAAGGCATCGCACCTGTCTCTATGGAGAACATGATATTATTGTCTACTGGTATTGACTATTCATGACCCATCCCAGACAAATGCTTTGCATGAAGGTTTTTGTTGACACACCTGTCAGATTATGCGAAAAATGTACCTCATTTTATACTAAAAAGTAACATGAATAATAAAAGCTTACAGGTTGACAGATGAATGAACGGTGGTATTTCATTGTGGTGAATTATAACCCATATCCATTGAGTAATGTACCCCTCAACCAAACGTAAAATACAGATAATAAGGTTTTAGGTTGGCATACCTGTGACAGAGATTTCCGATCCACCTCGTTTGACATATCTAACCATGACATTTTTGAACAGTCATGATTTCAAATATGTGGAGGCTCCATGGTGTAGTGGTTCTGACTCTCGCCTTTCAACCCAAGGGTCGTAGGTTCAAATCTCACCCATGACGTCAATTTCCTTCAACAAGAAATTTATCCTCAATCTGCTGCACTCACCCAGGTGAGGTGAATGGGTACCGGCAGGAATTTATTCCTTTAAATGCAGAAGGGCCTACCTGGCAGCTATGTTATGGCCGGGTAATAATAGTAGATAATTTGTCTCCCGCCTCTGAATCGGTTACTAGAGAGATGGCGTGTTTAAATGCTATATATTATTATCATTATTATAATCTTATCCATCACAGATTAATGCTCTGGAGGTGACCGTTGAACAGCTGCCTGTTGATCTGTATGTGAAAAAGAAAGTCTGTGAATCCTCTTGCACCAACGTCCAAAGGGTTGAACCAACCCCCACCATGGTAGATGCAGGCACGGCTTCCTTACTGATCCATCTTGTTTGACATATGATCTATCCATGCCATTTTTGTATAGTCACGATTCAAATACGGAACAATTCATATTATCTCATCCATCGCAGATTACTGCTCTTGGCGTGACCATTGACCAGCTGCCTGTTGATTTGTGTGTGAGAGAGGACGTCTGTGAATCCTCTTGCACCAACGTCCTAAGGGTTGACCCAGCCCCCACCGTGGTGGATGCAGGCACGGCTTCCTTTGTGGCCGTCACTTCCCGCCTCGAGGCTGTGTGTGAGTGTATTGTGAAGACGCTTCCTCCGGGCGTTTTCGACTCGACTCCGTGTCTCAACGGTGGAACTTATGTTGATATCCATGGTGGTACCTACAGGTGAGTCGAGATTATGGAATTCCTTATCTTTAGTATGTTTTTGTTTTTTATTATTTCACATTCCACAAGTATATACAATATTCATTTTGAACTCTTCAATTTAAGCATAATGACAAAAATAAATACTGTTTGACAAAGAAATGCAATCACATGAAATATGAGGAACCTATTGAAAAACATAGCTTGTAGAACCTAGGTTCCCAGGAAAATAGAGATTGATTTAAACGCAATGAAGAGAGATGAATCAAGGAGGAAAGGGATGTAATAGCAAAGCTACATGATGGTCACTTGAGCGAAGCGTTGACCTTCATGTATGTACAAGCATACAGCTGTAAAAGAAACTCTTTCAGCTTATGTTTAAAAGACTCAGCTATGACTCGGCTCTGTCTCGATGGTGGATCTTGTGTTGATATCCATGGTGGCACCTATAGGTGATGAGTCAGGGTTATGGAATTCCCCATTTTTAGTATGGGCCACTTATGAATGTGGTGGTCGGACGATAGCTCGCTTTTCCGCTACTGCACAAATTAGCGTCACTGTGATAACTTAAATGTAAAGGTGGGCCGAGGATAGGGGAATTTTTTAGGAGAGGCTGTGTATGAGGGCAGTATTAAAAATAATGGCTATGAGCTTCCAGTGCCAGGAACTGCAACTTCAAGTGATCCCTACTTTGTAGCAACAACCCATAAAGGTAGAAAACTACATTTGCACACATTACGGTTATGCTTACAACTTCTTGTGTTGTCTCAGATATGCCAAAATAATAACCTAGATGAAGTATTTTGGTCGAATGTAGTCCAGAATATTTAATTCAAATAAAAATCTATTCTATCATAATTCATCTTGACACCAACGGTATCACAATACTCCTAGCGTATTTCGGTACCACTTACAAACACAAAACATAAGAGCACATACAGTGCGCACTTCAGTACACTGCTGCACCATGCGGAATACGCACTGAGAGAGACTCTTGCGCTATTAGTCATCGAGTGGTTAACGGCTGTTTTGAATTTTGAACGCACGGTGAATTAGTTTGAGGCGCGAATAGAAGAATTATTATTGGAATAACTATAAATGCGCCTATCATGACCAATCTTTGTGCTTAATTGATTGGTGATAAGTTCTAACATTTAGTACTCTTCAACATAACACAACAATCTTGGAAAGTCAAATTTTAGGTGATAAGTTCTAACATTTAGTACTCTTCAACATAACACAACAATCTTGGAAAGTCAAATTTTAGGCTGCAAAAGAAGTATTCTACCTTTAAGTGTAGTTGATTAAAAAATAGGTCAAGGCACGTCATACCATAGAATCCAAACACAGTATTACATACCCTGAAATTCTTTCCTCTCTTAACTAGATGCGAGTGTCCCTACCTGTTTGATGGTCCCAACTGCGAGCAGACCAAACGTAGCTTCGAGGACGGCTACGCCACCTTCCAAACACTGCGTCAGTGCGAAGAGACCAGTCTATCGATAGAGTTCATCACAGAGCAGCCCAGCGGGACCCTGTTCTACAACGGCCCAATTCAGACTGTCTCAGGGGATGATCCCATTGATATGATCCTAATAGAGCTGGTAGGAGGCAAAGCCAAGCTAACCATCAACCTTGGGTCTATTGACGCTACCAATGATAACCTTATACTGGAAGTGCCTAAGGATAACCTTCATGATGGACAGTGGCATCGCATTGACATCTATCGCAATGGAAGGGTAAGCTCAACCAATATCTCTTTTCTTTCTTTTCTTTTCTTCTTTTTTTACATGCACTCAACATGACAGATGGAAGAGGAGTATAAAGACAAACAATACAATGAACTTGTACACATGCTTGCAGGTAGCGAACAGATGAAAATATCTTTCAATTGGTACATGTAAGCTTTATTAATAATTTCTCCCTTGTCTTTACTCTAAAAAAGAAAAAAAAATTAAACAGATTGATTTTTATGACTCCCTTAACGAACATGAGGCTGGAGGCACTAATATTTTCTTGGGGTAGCCATCTTTTTTTGTTGTATCCATCTGAATGTGTGTTCAAATCTAGTTACCACCATAATTCCAGACCCATGTATTTGACTTTTATCAAACTTAGACGGGTAAAGATAGATGTTTTAGGATGAAGTGATTATATATTTTGTCAATACAGGTCAGAGATTCATAAAACCAGTAAAAGACCATGTACTATACCTTGTCATTCCTGTAACCTTTCTTTTTCACGTTAAAAAAAATTCTTCTATGAATATGCCAGAAAATTAAGTATTCATAACACATGAATGATAAAAAAAGAACTAAATTATGGAATACCGTACAGAAGCACTACCTTCCTAATTTGACTTCCACTTTGTGAACATATTTTGTTTTTATTGATGTTTTTCATTGTGTAGTTTGTTGAGATGACCGTAGACCGATGTGAAGATGCCACTTTCGCTGAAGACCCATACTCATCCACCAAAGATACAGCCAACTGTCTTCGCAATGGCCAAACACCAGGCGAAAACAAGTGAGTTGCTATAATCTGGTTTGTTTTTAAATTCAACATTAATGTTCATCAACATTTTCCATCCACAATATATGATGAGATGACTTATTTTCATGAATAATAAATGAATACTTCCATATTGTTTCTCAGATAATCCACGACTGCTGGAGGGCCATGGGGGGGGGGGGGGGGGATAAAAAGGGGAGGCGGGGGGGAG